>JAFMSR010000006.1:56700647-56716483 GCA_022818135.1 Saxidomus purpurata | reverse complement strand
AAGATTAAAAAGGTCAAAAGGCGATACTATTAAGGGAAAAACATTTGATACATTATTCATAAACATGTGACATTCCGAAGGTTCAATATCATTGTTTAAACTTTTATAAGGCGATTTAATGTCGTGGGCTATACGATGAGTCAGGGATTCTAATATTCAATTTCGCAAAGTATTGACTGTAGATATCATATATCTATATTTTGAAATAAACGACCTTTGGTATTAGCATTAAATTAGGTCTTAAACACTCGGAGCAGTCTTAGGAATTTATCGAAGTTACTGTTGAATAATTAACTTAATTTAAAAGAGTTTTTCGTTTCCTTTTATTCCTTTCTAGAGAATATTGTGACGCGTATAACTTATTTTAGACAAGGATTCGTGTTCGTAAATATACGCTCATACATAATGAATACACAAAATAAAAGGACCTACTTTTACAATTGGATTTTCACTAACGAAACTTTATCAATCTTTGAATTGCCTAATTGGTTCAAGGCATAAATAGAATTCAAGGATATGGTATGCACAAGACTACAATTTTGTAAGTATTTTTGCAAGGATTAACTATTTTATTGTAAAAGATATTTGACTTCTTTCTACTTTTATTCAAAAGGAGATAGTTTGAAAATTACAAAGTTTAACTCAAACTTAGCGAGTGTTCTTATTGAAGTTGTTTTTTATGACAGAAGCAATCCTCCGCAACCAAATAGAGCCGTTTTGGGGTATATTATGAAATACGTTGACTAGTACTATGGACTGATTTATTGGAATTACACTTGAAATCACTCATGCGTAAACATATACAATATGAGCTGATCAGCAGTATTTGTGCATTTTGATTGCGGCACAAAGTTTAGTTTAGGAGTCACTGGTCATTCTTTATTAAGGGGCAGAGACAATCACTTGTCACCACCGCCACGGCCTCTACCACCGCCAAAACCGAGCCAGCCACGACCGCCATCACCACTGCAACCACCGACACCACCACTGCAACCTTTATCGCCGCCACTGCGTTCCCCGCCGCCGCAACTGCAACCTTCATCTCAACCATCGAACCAATCCCTACCGTCAGTCCAACAACCCCTGCCCCCATCTGTCACAGAACAGCACTGCCACCACCTCCAACACCACCACCGAACCCAACATCTGCCATCACAATCGTCGCGAATTCCACCACCACAACCGCCACCACAGCCACCACAAAGTTAGATTCACTTTGATAATGACATGATTTACTTGCTTCAAGGTCTTCAATATGGATGATACAAAATATATTCTAGTAGTTTATATTAAAAAAGACCCAATTAAAATCTCCTTCATAAGTGACCCCCACAGCAAACCGCTGGAGGTCTTAATCCTTAAATTGTTTAATGACCACATAATAGATAAGACATGGTCAGATTAGGTATCTTTAGACTGGACATTTAGTCCAATAAACATACCATATATTTTATTAACATGTAGAGATAATCGGTTTATTACTTATTTCCTGTTGTTTTTGTTTTCTTAAGAAATTTGTTTATTATCCAAAAATAAAAATGTTTTAACACAAAAAGCATTTAATTTAACATTTCACATGTTATGTCGTAGGCATATTTAGCAAGGTTTGATAACGTGAACACCTTTTATTTGCTGAAAAATAATTCACACACTTTTGAGAATTGCGTGACAATGATTTTTTTGTCAAAATTAAATGTTTTGTTTAAAAGAATTTAAGATAAAATGCAGATATTCTTTAATAATTATTTTTATTCTGACCACTAACTGTTTGTCTGCAAAAGTACAGTATGTCTCTTTGACTGAAATGAAAAATATGTTGGCGGAACAAAAAAATTGTACACTTTTCTCAGACTGTAGCCAAAGTTACTAATTAGAGTTAACTATACATAATTCAACACTTTACTCAGTGCATACCTTTAATGTTAGTAAACTCTTAACTCTTTTAATTGTGTTTTCTCGTCGTTCTTTTTCAAATCAGAAATCCTTAACTCTTTTAATTGTGTACACCAACATTTATCAACTTTTATCTACTGTAATAGTAGCTATTCAATAGCTTTACAGTAGCATGTCATTGAAAACAGAAGCTAGTTTATCATTTGGTAAAACCCCAACTGTGAATATACAGGTATGTCAGGAGCCCTGTGGCCACATATCTCACATTCCTGTTCGATTGTTTTAATGCATTTCATTCATTTATATATACATCTATACTTTCGCTTTATTTCTGTTGGTTTCTGCTTCATTTATCGGTGGCGTATATTGCGGAAAAAAGGTTCATATACGGCAATGTATGGGAAAATATACGGATAACTTAAAATACGGAGTTGTACTGGGTCGTAGGTCACATTTATACGGTATTAGGTATACTTGACAATAAGGGATTCTTGATGTACGATAGCCCGTATTTCACTAAAATAAGCACTGTTCATGCAAAGCCGTATACTATTAAAATACAGAATTTCGTATACTTGAAAATACAAATAAATTGATATAAGAAAGTCCCTTTTTTACTTAAATACGATAAAGTCCGTAAATATTTGTATACGAGAGTGTTCTTGCAAGTCCGTATACGGTACCGGCTGCAAGTCTGTATATACTGAAATACGGATAAGGGTTAGAACAAACGGTATTTTGTGAACTTATAAAACCGAAAATCTTTTTTCGTTTATTTATAGAAATTTAATTGTTCTCGGTTGCCAAACAGCAAGTTTTGTACAACTTATATTAAGATAAAAAATAAAGTGGAGTAAAGTGTATGTTTGTTTATGGTGTCACTTATTAATATATTAATCGTTGACGATACTTACTTCATATGGAATCAACCTAGGAGACATCGACTGAATATGTCTTGCCTTAAGCACTACTTTATATCGAAAATAATCGAACAAGGGCGAATGAGACCACTTCACTAAGGCGGCTACTTACATGAAATATGAAGTCAGACCCGTGAACAGGTTATGAAAACAAGGAAAACAAAATTCAGAAGAAGGCTGAAGCCTCAAAAAGTCGCAAAGGCTCCCATACTATCAACACATTCATGGGACAACTGGGGATAATCCACAAAAGTGGTCTTTGTTTGCAGGTGTGTTTTATTCACATTTTATTCATTATTTATTTCTGCTATAAATGTACAGTGTACTGTGATCTCTCTGATGGTATTTATTCAAAGGGTCAGCATTCCAGTATATAACACAAATACGGAATACTGTGCACACATGTCTGTGTATTCAGAAAATACGACAGTCCATATTGGTCAAAATCTAATGACATTTTGGTAATTTGTTTATTAAAGATTGGTTTTTATACTCATATAAGATAGTGTATATAACATCAAACACATCACTTTAAATCACCTCAAATGTTTACCCTGCGTTTCTCATCTTCTATATCACGTCTCCTTATTGTTACATAAAGAATTAGTAAACTGATTAATTGACGTGTTATTCACAAACATTCAGCGCATTTCAAATTAACTCCGAGTAATGTTCTACGTAATGATTATAGTCATAAATGATAAAGGATTATTTTCAACACCAAATACCAGAATGACATGTCCATAAGCATCAGTAATTTTCACTATAAGATTGTTTTTGAAGTCAAGTGTATTATGACTATTGATATGTTTTCACATAATATATGGGGTTTCTTCCATAGACGCATTGTCTTGCTCTATTTGATTATTTTTGTTTGAACACATAATAAATTATGTCTTAATTGCGCTTTGATAACAGGTGTTGATTTGAAAAAATTCTAATAAAATCTCTACAATGTATTAAAAATCAAAAAAATAGTTAACTGGGTTTAAACTCCCAGCCCTCTTAATCTGTTCAGATTTAGCAGCTATTTAATGCTATATACACATTTTGCTAATTAAAAGAGAACATATGTGTTACAAAAACATGTTTTATATTTTTTTATTAAATCATGATTGTGTTACAATGCAGAAGAGACATAGTAGTGCATATTTTGCAGGACCATGTTCGTCACAGCAACGAAAATGTGTTCAAATACTTTTTTTGCTTTTTTACTGTCCACGTTGCCTATAATTCTGACATAAATGAATAATTTTTGCAAGTGTATATTATTCGCAACAAAACTGTCTAATTTGCTCATATGAACGTGAAATAAGTCGATGTACTTGTGTTTTGTCTTATATGTGTCTTCCTGGAAAAAGTTATTATCAAGAGTAATGTTTCATAATAGCCCCTAATATGCCTCTTAAATAATATAAGTAGCAGTACTAAGACTTTTGCTACAAAGAGATCTTGCTTGAATGAAAACATACAATTTACTGAGTATTTCAACTTTCAAGTCAGCTGACACCGGATAGAATGGTGGTCTTTAGTTAAAAAAGTTAACATTTAGACCAGTTATATCGAAATTCGGTTAAAGTAATTTTTGTCTGCACGGTAACACAATTACGACAACGTAATTGGAAGTTTATCATAAGTATTGTGCTATTGGTTCAATGAATATATCCTGCTAAATGTACGTTTACATCTATAACAGCAATAAACATTTCTAAAGTAGTTGTTCCAAAGCGGTCCTCCAATGTATCGTTATAATTAAGGTATGTACCGCTTTATGTTAATTTATAGTGTGCAAAAATGTATGAATTCTTTATTATTTAATATATTCCATTTTTTACTTTATCTAGAAACCTAATCCAAAATGGGGATCTCATTACAATGCTGTAGAAGGAAGAAACGTACGATTATTGCAACGTTAGTTATTAGTTCCTGCCTCATGGTGATATATATGACAAATTTTGGTAAGGTTATTATTATTGATCTAAAACTCAAAAGAATCAATCATAGTGACGCCGTACAAAACGTTATAGCTAATATTTTTTTGTTTAATATACTTGTTGTTTGCCGAAGTTTTTCCGAATTATACAAATTTAGAAATCTAAATACTACGATAGTTTATGTGGAGCTTCAGATGTAGTTACTCCTACGATGATCGGAGCAGCTGGGAATATGATCGAAGGAAAGTCCTTGATTCTAAGTGTGATGAATGTAAAGTGCCGAATAAGATGATTATACATTGTTACTTATTCATACCTGTACTGTACATTCGTATTGAAAATTCGTTACGTTACTGGAAATCATTTTGCAGTGTCCGAAATTTAAAAAAAGCCATTGTTTGGACTTCTTCATGAAACAAACAAAAGTTCTTGCCTTCTGTTCAATTATCAGATTAATTTGAGCAGAACGGATAATTTCCCCGAGCAGTTAGTTAACGTTTATTTAAACAGCGTTTTCTGAAAGTGATTGATTTGATTGGCTCATAGTCTTGTGTTGAAAACTTTTGAAACATGAACATAGAATTTAAATCACGAAATGTTTTTATATTATAGGTAAGTTAGAGGTCCAATGAATTCAAAGATTTGAAACTATACATTTTTAATGTCTTAGTTTTCGTAATTCTGTAAAATCATAAGAAACATTATACGTATCTCCTTACAACCCTCACACTTGGACACTATCTGAGAGGATATAATTGTCTACATAGGCCGTCACACATTGTCCATTTTAGAGTGAATAAATGAAAATAATCAGCCAGACAAGGAAAAGAGAGTTTCTTACAGATGCAGCATTTGTAATCTTCACAGTGACTGTCTTGAGTGTCACAATTAGAATTATGGTCGTGAAGTTTACATTCATAATAGTACCCCATGAATGTGTTGATAGTATGGGAGCCTTTGCGACTTTTTGAGGCTTCAGCTTTCTTCTGAATTTTGTTTTCCTTGTTTTCATAACACCTATTTTGCTATCAGTTTAGTTACAGATGCTAATTTCTTCATTTATATGTGGTTCTGTAATACACACGTATCCGCAAGTTTTGGTTTATTCTCTTGAAAGTCGGTTTATGTCGCTATTTCTTGCATTGTTGGAGATTGAAATTACCAAATTGTTTCAGTTTGTTCATCCTCTTAGGTAAGGACATAAATTACATGGTAAAAACATCTCAATAGGAACAGTACTTCTAATTAGTATATATTCCACACTTCTTGACTTCAAATCTAATGTTGGAAGGTGTCGTCGTTTTAAGATACGCTGTACCAGAAATAGAGACTACTTCATACTTTGTAATAACTCACTGTCTAGCCATTAACATGTTACATTCACTACAGTGGCAAGCTTTGAGGGGCAAATATGAAAGGCTTGAGAATATTATGCTGAATTGCCCACTTGATAATGTCAAAGTGGTGGTGACGTTATTCTAGCAGAATTCGCGCATAATATGATAGTGGTGGTACAAATATTGGGTAAATATAGTTAACCAGAATTGCCAGCCATAACCTTTGATGGTCTGACATGTCTCGTCCAAATTGTATATCAGGTGAAGCTTTCACTTAAAGTTGTAATTTTCAAGTATTGGCAGAAAGTCTTAAAAAGAAAGAGTCTCAATATTCTAGTGGTACAAATGCAGTCATTTCAGATTGATAGTGATCTATGTTTGCTCACATTAAAACGTTGTTCGCAACGTTTTAGAAAAGTATCCTTAGTAGCTCAGGCTTTTACCATTTTCTGTCGTGCCTAACAGTTGCTCGCAGGTTCATCTGAGACTTGTTCAATCCAGAACCAACTTTTACAGTTTTTTCTTAAAATTTACTAATAATTTTTCCTCTAGCTGACTAAACATGTTTTTACCCACTACGTTTTAATCAGTTATCAAACATGGCATTTCTTCAATGAGCTCAATCAAATGATAAAAGACTTTAATATGTGGTGAGCAATTTAAAATGCTCACTGAACGGTATACAACCGTCAATACAGGCTCACAAACCTTTTGGTCGACTTGCATGTATGTATCAAGGTAAATATGATAAGAACCCACAGTTGATATCACATCTACGGTATTTAAGCACTTTTTTGGCTTTGGACACAAGTTTCAAACACAACAGTCGAAATTGTGACTCCCAATTTAGAAATTGTACTTCAAACCAAAGATGTACTGATTAATGGTTTACACGTTTTATAGTCAGCCAAAACTGTTTAAAAGTTTATGTTATACCGAAATTCCTGTTAATTCTGGGGGTACATTTGGGTATCAACCATTTATCTAATTTACTGAATCAGCAATAAAATACGTACATGTAAGAGAATGATAACGTGAGGTGAAATAATCATAGTTTCTAGTTGATTCTGTCATCGTTATGTATATTCTTGGCGTCATCATATTGTTTCAAAATCGTAAATTCGTACGATATAATATCGAACATGTTACCATTTTCTAGTATGAGTAAAAAATCGTTACAAATGAGTAACTACCTAAGAGTATGTTAATTCTTGTTCATGTGTCATCTACATATTTTTGCGTTAACTTCCAGATAAGAAAAATCTATGCTACGGAATGGTTATTTCTAAAATCTGTAGAACGGGGCTTTTTGTTAAAATATCAATTTTGGACATTCAGTTTAAGCTAAAAGTAAAATAATACGTTATACAATTTAAGTCCTTTATTTCAGGTAAATTTATCACTTCTATTATGAAATGATATGAATCAAATGTTAGTACGTTTAAACAGTTAAAATGTTTAATCTGTACCAAAACGGTAATACATTCTGTGATTCCGATTTCAGTTAAACGTCTTGTGCAATATTGCCCACATCTGCTACACAGTCGATTGCTTTGGTAAAATTTTGTTAATACTTTGCAGAACTTAATGTTTGCAGCAGAGATTTATAAAATATATAATTCGAATAGATTTTATTTTATTCAAATGATTTTAGACACCATCATAATGGTATGTCAATTTTTAAAGTACATGCTAGTGTTTTCCGACTGGAACAATTATGTTTCAGTAGTAGTTTTTGACCAATCCATCCTTGAATTCGTGCATTTTAGGTTCTTTTGGATTGCTGGGTGATTTCTTTGCCCTAGAATATGTACCGATCACATCATGGCCTTTTCAACCAAATGAAGAGCTAGATTTTCCAAGTACAGATACGATGAGACCGCGAATACAGCACATTATCCACCAGACTTATACAACAGATAAAGTGCCAGAAAGGTATGCTCCGTACATCAGAACTTTGACAGAGAGAAACCCATCATGGCCTTACAGATTTTGGTCATACAGTTCTGCAAGGATATTAATAAATAAATATTACCCTCAACTTCTAGAAACTTACGATTGCTTCAGATCATCCGTTCAAAATTCAGATATGATACGTTACGTTGTATTATATCATTACGGTGGAGTCTATGCAGACTTAGATGTAGCCGATCTGAGGTCACTAGAGAAAGTAACAACGAAGTACGCTTGTATTATACCAACAGAACCTTTTGAGCATGCCATATTACTGTACAAAACCGAATTTATATTTCAAACTGCTACAATGCTCTGCCGTCAATTTCACCCTTTTTTAAAGCATGTTATAAAACAAATAGAATATGCGCCCTGTAAAGGGCTTCCTAATTTTAATACAGGACCAGTATTCTGTACGAGGCATTTCATGAGTTACTACAATATAACAGCAACACATTTAAGAACAAAAAGAAACAACTCCTCAAGCAATTCGCCATATTTTTACCATGGGAGTTTAACAGAGGATGACAATAACGCCGTTTATATACCTAACACGCAATATTTTTCAGAAAACATCGTACGTAAATATGCAAGTAAATTACCGGTTTTATGCACCATTCATACTGTACAGTCACTACGAATCAAAGCAGCATGCTACGAATTTAAACGCAGAGAACGTGTGCGCCAGAATAAGAAATATACTTTTTTGCAACATGAATGGTTTAAATCGTATGGTATAGTTAATAACAGGAAATTTATGAATATGAAAACGGTCTATATATGTGAAATAGTACCGCGTTGTATTCTCTACAACGAATGAAATTGGTACAATACATTGATGTAAAACAAACTTCTACAGATAAAAAAGACTGAAAACCTTCGTGAAAAACAATCGATTTGAGGTTTCAACAATGTTTAGAATTTACACTGCATTGTTTCCGTTTAACATTTACGTGAGATAGAGAACCAAATAAAAATAAACACAATATGACGTTGTGTTAAGTATGGTTAGCTACAAATCATTTATCAATATTTAATTTAAGAAGAAATAATGCAATAGTAAATTTAAATAACACACTGTTATTTTTTCAAGTTAACAAACCAATATGTTTAGAATTTAATAAATTACGTGGAAAAACAGTTGTCATAGATTCTAATTTGTCAACTTTCCATTGACTATTGTCTTGTGGATGTAATTTTCATAAATTTGTGATACGAGCCCACGCAAAAATTGTGAAAGTTCAAAAAAATATAATAAGGCAATCAATATTTGCAATTAAATTTTTATTCTGTTATTGTTGTTCGAAACATGTTATTTCAGACTAAATCAATACTTTGTGTTAGAATTGTTACGACTTATTCACCAGTAATTGAAACAATCAATATGGTATAACTAATTAATTTTTAATTTTTTTAAAGTATACATGTTAAAATGAAATCCTCGTTAATTTAAGACATCAAATTAAATGTGAAAAATTGAGCCCATTCTTCCCACGAAATTTTTAATGAATTGGTAAGCGATCCAACCACGGTTTACAGGCGTTAAACCCTACAAACATGTTTGCGTTTTTAAATTTGATAAACAACCTATTAATATTTGATTTCACATGAATCCCGGCGACATGAGAATCTGAAAATGCATCTTTTGATATTGAAATATCCGACAATTAAGCCGTTTATACATTTTCTCAAACAAAAATAAAATATAAAAGCACCTGAAGAAGTTAGTTTTTCTCAGACAATACCTTTACCATGACAAGCACATTATTCATATTCATTATCTCGTTTGTCCTTACCGCAGCAATTTTGTATTAAAATGATTCAGTACAGTTTGTCTACATTAGCACACAATTTGCTTTGAATAAATTTAGGTTTAGTTAGTTTAAATTAGTGTCTTATAGGCAACCCTTTTGTCTTACTAGTCTAATGTTGGTATTTGACTCTGATGTACTAGCAGTAACAAATCAACAGCAGACTAATAGAAACACACTGATTAAACTGTTAATAAACTAATAATTTTTACGGCTTTCTTTGAGGAACCAGAAATCAACAAAACCCGCTGAATTAATTTAGATCCAAAGCATAAACTGTCACACTTACTTTGCCGTTTCCTAATAAGCGCAAGAACACAGAATGGTGCGAACTATGAGCTATCCGTCATTCAATGTATAATATTATGTTGTGATCGTCAGTTAAGGCAAACATGCTATGGACAAAACCATTGCATTTAGTAATGGGCTCGAAAAAGTGCGAGAAGCACTGACCACGAAACAACTTCAACTGAAAAGGAATTTTAAGGGTAAACCGCCTAAAAAGTGAACGTCTGACTGATGAAGACATCATTTGTGGATCTGTGAGTCGTAAAACCAAATATGTGGGCATACATGGTCAATCCTGATAGATGTGAATATAAGTGAAAAAACTGTATCCCGAAAAAAAAACGGCCAGTCAATTACTCGAAACCGGATTGTCCATTTTATATTGCAACAGCAACTGTGCACTTACTTTCACTCCGTGACACTTGGTTAAAAAAGAATGAAGTCGGTATCAACAAACTGGGATCAATGATCAAGAGAATGTTCAAACATTCAGATCTCAATCCGAGTTTATGACTATCTGATCACAGTGTTAGGATATAACTTGTCGATATATATTAAATAAGATGGCCATGCTGGCCCTATATCGCTTACCTGAGTAACAGTGCACTTACATACGAAGTCACTGGTTGGTAGGAAAAGTCACTAGTTGCTGAGGTAATCACCGGTCAGTACTGAAAAGTCAGTGACTGCAAAACACAACTGTTGCTATAGACGTCAATGGTTGCTAAGGAATTCATTAGTTGCTAAGGATGTCAGTGGTTGCTTTGGTTAGTTGCTGGTTGCTATAGCAACTCATTGTAAGTTAATTTACTATATACAGACAAGGGGCCGAAAGTCAGTGGTCGTAGCCAATTTTGAACCATGGGGCATGATTTCAACAGACTTTGTAGAAGTCCGCTAGACGATGCTAAATATCTGAGCTCGAAGCTATGCAAATTTGAAGAAGATTTTCAAAGATTTTCCTATAGCAAGTGACTCCCAAGACAGGTTTAATTCTTTACCTAGAGGGCATTTGTTGAATGAACTTGGTAGAGGTCTACTAGACAATGACAAACACTAAATTTTCAAGCTCTAGGCCTTGTGGTTTCTGAGGAGAAGAATTTCAAAGTTGTTCCATATGGGTTTTTTTGGAAAAAAATTTTAAAAAAAGGGGCAATATTTAAACAACTTGCAAAGTTCAGGTAATGCTACATGATAAATATCTTGTGGTTTCAGAGAGGAAAATTTTTAACGTTTTTCCTCTCTGTTGCCATGGCAACCAGAGTTCTGCAAAGAATATAATAGAATATCAAGGGCCACAACTCTTGTAGAAGTAATCCGATCAAGCCCATAATTAAACTCATCTGAGATCTTACGGCCATACACACATATCAGTAAATATAAAGAAGGTGCTAGAGCGTAAACATAGTTCAATATTACAATTTTTGTTAAATCAATGTCCCTTTCTTTAGAAGAACTTATTAGATCAAGACTATAATTAAACTCATCCGATATGTTATAGTCATACACATTCTCTGTGAACTGGATTAGGATTAGTGGAAAAAAATGATTAAATCAGGGGCAATGACTCTGGAAAAACTTATTAGATCAAACCCAAATTTGAACTCAACTCATCCGAGATCTCATGGTCATACACATTATTAGTAAATATGATTAGAATTAGTTAAGAAATGAATGTCCTAGAGTGTAAATATAGTTAAATATTGCATTTGTTTCGTAAAATAAGGGGCCATAATTCTGGTAGTACATGTACTGATCCGATGAAGTTTATAATCGAACTCATCCGAGGTCATGTGGCCGTATACATGTCCAAGTTTCATCTATCAACAATTACAGTGATATGAATCATAATCAGCACAGGCAAATATCTGACGTCCTTCACACAAATGTCAAAGAGAATCCTTTTCTGTGTAATCCTTTTCCGACTCAATGTAACACAGCAAATGTCAGCAACGATTCTAGATCCAGTCTTCATGTATCTGGTGGCTTTCAAGCATTTCAGCGCTCCCGTACGTAGAGAAACGTTAAATCTAAATACATCCTTTAAGCTGATTCCTCAACAAAAAACAACCATAATCTCGAAGCTAAGCTACAAACGCTGTAAATGCATTAACAGTGAAAATGATGTCGTGCACAATTCAAATTCATATGTATTGAGCTCGCTACAAACTTTACACTCATAATTTATGTATATTGACGTCCAGACATAAAAAAATGAACTGGCAATTCTTGCAATATTTATCATCATAGCGTGAATACTGTTAAGAAAATAAGGAAACAAATGTGTTGGACTTAATTTGTACAAAGGCCGTAAGTATTTTTCATTGAATATTTTGATGAATATGGTACTACTTCATTTGCTCATGTTTACTTAGAACCGCATAACACATTTCACCAAATTTGCCTTTTAGAGAAATAGGCAACGTTGTTTTCGACATACATATTTAATCCTGTGATTTCTTTGTCATGTTATGAAATAATCTTTCATTAATCTTACTTGTCATCTATTAACGATAAAAAAACGACAGAGCCTCGTTTTAAGATGACTTGTCCAATAAAGTAAATACAACACGAACACTCATGGAAGATCCTCTGTGTATCAAAATACCTACAATTCAATTGCTTATGCAAGTATATTAGATGTTTTTTCATATGAAGACAAGTTGTGTTCTTGACAAACAGGCCACATATACTGATTTACTGATGTGGTTCAAAAATAAGCAACACGTTTGGAAGGGAGTAGCTATGGAGCACCGCCCAATACTGGTTTCCTAAACTCCGCCTTTTATCAGTTGTTTGGACAATTAACGATCATTGGGCGGACTTGTTTGGTTTCGTCGTTTACGCCGGCGGGGTACTTCTTTACGCAAGTAGGGCTTGATTGAAAACGGCTGGTGACATGTCAAATGACAACTCACTTGATAGGACAAGTTTCACGTGGCGGCAAAGACAAACCGGTGCAAACGGCGTACGCCGAATTTTGTATAGACGTATGCCCGCAACTGGAGAATACAAAATGGCGGGAAAAATCTGATACGATATTTGGAATCGAAGAGAACGGAATATACTAAAATGTGCATATTTTTATTAGTTTTCTCATCGTCATCTTTAACAAGTATTTTTGTGATGGTAGCTGCAGTGACCAACACACTTGTAGCCGGTTGTCCCTTGTTTGATACTAGGGCTCTAACTAGCCGGGTAAGCCAGTCACATGGCGGCTAACGTAAGGTCACGTGAGCGGTGTAACCCGATCATGTGATCGGCGTACCCCGGTTTGTACCAAATCAAGTCCGCCCAATACTATACTTTATGTATAACGCGTCTTAAGTGTTTATGGTGCGGAAACTAAGCGATACTGGCCCTTCTATGTCTCTAGTTTAAGTGAAAACTGCCGAAATATATGTCAAATCAATGGACATGTTGCACACAAACTTGAGGCAACGGGTTACAGCGTGTTGAGGCAGATAATTACTCAAACTTTAACATGTAACTGTTATTGTGTCGTCTATTGCTCACATGTTGGTGTATAAACATGTACGAACGATAAAGAAACATTTTAAAAAGTATCTCAACAATAAAACTACGGTGAAAAATTGTGTGTTGTAAAAAGCTGAATTGGCTTTTAACAAATAAATTATGCCTATCTGCATATATCTGTAATTTAATGTATTTCTATGACATACATATATGTTATATCGGATAAACTCACTGCGGTCAAATAACAAGAAAGAGGGGAGTGGTGGTGTAGAGGTTATGTTGTCTGCCGTTCATTCCGGAGGTTTCGGGTTCAAGCCCAACTGGGTGTCACGACCGTACCTCCTCACATGATACCTGTACTATTTCTCCAGGGCTCATAATTTGAACAATCTTGGTCTAAGTCCACTAGACAATGCCACATGTTAAATATCTAACCTCTTGGCCTTGTGGTTTCAGGGAAGATTTTTAAAGTTATTCCTATATAAGCTTATTCAACACAAAGTAACCACCCGCTCAGGGTCAATTTTAATCCGGGGGTCATAATTTGAACAATCGTGGTAGAAGTCCACTAGCCAATGCTACATGCCAAATATCTAAGCTATAGGCCTTGTGGTTTCAGAGAAGAAGATTTTTAAAGCTTTTACTATGCAAAAACTAAGTGACCACCCGCGCGTGGTCAATTTTGACCCGGGGGTAATAATTTGAAATATCTTTGTAGAGGTTCATTAGCCAATGCTACATGCCAAATATTTAAGCTTTATTGCCATAGCAACCAGAGTTCTGCATGGAACAAAATTCTTTGAACAACTTTGATACTGTAAGTGTATTAATATTAGCGGAGTACTGATTTTCACGCTATTAGCGGAATCGGATGTGCGCTAATTCATGTCCAGCGCTAATATTTGACAAAAAGGAAAGGCTTTCCCAAAGATAAAATGACATATATCGTATTGAAAATACCATACTTACTATTCGACAGAACATAGATAAATACATTTTATTGTGACAGTGACAATTATTGCATTCATTTACAAATATTTTTCAGGAATTTATGAATAGAGATATCAAATATGTATCAAACTTTAATGCAAAAGTCAGATGTTTGTGTAAATTAAAATTTATTTATTTATTTATGTCTTTTTGTACAACACTCGGCACATAAAATCATGTTAAAATACATTTTATCTATTAAATTGTACATAACCATTCATATATGAGAATTATAAGAGACTATTGATCAACCTATCACAGACTATTATACAGTTATCACAGTAAAAGCTATACATGTTCTACTAGTTCAATATCTGACAACACCAAAACTATCAGCTATTTAATCAAGAGTTTCACTAATGTAATTTGGTAATAATAAATATCCAAAATTCACTATTTAATATACTAGAAAGTGTATTCAGTAGTATATAAAAGGAGAATTACAGCGCAGTTTTAAATATGTGGAAATGTCTTCCCTCTTTCATTCGGGAAGACACTTTTACACAAATTCAAATCCACACTGTAATTCTCCTTTTATATACTACTCTCTTTGTATAAAATGAATGCACACATGTTATTTTATATACTAATATCAATACACTTTCTGTACAGAGAAGGCGGAAGTGAAAGCGAAAGTGGATCAATATCGGAAAACTACATCTATTTTTATATCAGTAAATATTTACATTCGTTTACCAATAGTTCACTTAGCGAAGGCGGAAGCGAGTTTACATAAAGTTATTGGAAAACTTGAATTACATCCCTTTATATTATGTCAAATCATAAAAACAATCTGAAATGGCAACACTTGACATCGAGTCTTCAAGAAAATCAGTCAGATTGGTAAGTATTCATAAATTCTAGGTTAAGAATAAAACAAGGTTACGTGATCGTCAGGTTAAATAATTACCATTGTACTCAAGAATTATTCAAATTTAAAACACTTTTAATTGCGTTACCGGAAATTGTTTAATATATAAGTAATCGTTTTGTATTATACTAGTGTCTGAATGTCGTTCTAGTCTGGGCTTAGGCATTGTGTATGACTCTATCCGCTGTCGATGGAAGATAGTGTCCGGAAAAAGCTTGCCGTTTGTGGATTCATGCTTGGGTTTGTGTACACTGAAACTAATTCTTTACCGAGCATGGATTTACAGAATGCTTGCCTTACCTCTGAGCATCTCTAGTTTCGAAGGTTTCGACAGGTAATCAAATGGGGTTGAAGGTGATCTA
>JAFMSR010000006.1:56612120-56700147 GCA_022818135.1 Saxidomus purpurata | reverse complement strand
TGCTTCTCCTTCTTTTTCTGCTATTTTTTCCACAAATTCTCTTGGAAGTAATGCCAATTGTTCTTTAATTTTAGGTAATGCTTTTAACATCTCGAGCGAAGCCCTCGACTGATCCGTTAATGTTTCTTTTTGGCTTTCTATTTCTTTTGTGATTGGTTTATTAATCCTTGTACATATCTTGACTGGATGCTTTTCTTATTTTATATTCTATAATCTTATCACGAACAGCTTTCATTTTTTCATCTGCTTTTGCATTCTTTTCTCTAATTTCTTTCATTTTTGTCAACATCTATATAATATAAAAAGATAATGTTCCATAATGTTCCATAATGTCTCTTAACGTTCCTTAATGTCTCTTAATGTTCCTTAATGTCTTATAATGTCCGTAAGGAATAGTTTGTATCCCGTTGTCTATGATGTATCTTTTATTATCATAACAAGAAAGGCTGTATTTAGATATATGAAAACTTTTTAATTCATGTTTATTAGACCTTATTGTTTTCATACTATGAGTCTTTTGTTGGGTGTTGAATAAAGCATCGCGATAATCTTCAAAAAACATTTTCTTTTTTACAACATCTTTTGTTATGCCTTTACATTTCTTGACTGTCTTTTTATCTAAAGAATTCCCAAGGGTATAAGAATACATCTTGCTTCTTAATCCAACAAACTCTGTTATGGGGGTTCCGGCAGCTTCATCTTTCATCTTTCCTATTACTTTCTTGTTTTCATCAAAATGAAAAGAGCTTTCTTTGGGATAATCACTACTGTCAAACAAATCACGATCTTTATCTAAATCTTCATAAACATCATTTGTTTTTATTTCATAACAAAGGCTATCTGTATCTGTAAATAACAAACTTACATCAGTGTATGGATACTTCTTTAAAATATAGTTGTAATGAAAGTCATACATAAGATATTTACTTAACTCAAGAATGGTCATCCCAACATAACAGGGTCGATTAAGAATAAGTTGCTCCTTTACTTTATTTACGGCAAATAAGTTATCATTAAACATTTTTGCGGAAACAAAAGTAGCCTTTGCTGCATGCTTTTCTAAAACCTTTTCATCATGTGTAAGTAATACATTTGCTCTTTTTCTGAGATTTTCCATTGTTTTCCCAAACACAGAATTATTCATTAATTTGAAGAAATCCTTTTCAAATGCATTTTTGGCTTCACTTCTCTTTTGTGTATTAAAAGCAATATACCCAGCCAGCCAAGGGCTTTCATTAAACTCCAAGACTCTATGTATTTTGGTTACTTTCATTCCAAGACTAAGATATAGCTTAAGATTCCTAGCATGCAGCACATATTTTTCTTTCTTAAACAAAGTTGGAATTAATTTTGCTGTTTTATCACTACTTAAATTGAATTTTTGTTTTAACTTTTTACAATAGTCTGATAACCATTCGTCCTTTACAATTAATTTCTCCGGGGCTAGGGGGTAATTAGAATGCAAATCATGTATTTCTTCTGGATATTCAATATCACATTCAACAAAATAGCCTCGCCCGGAGGTTTCTTGTTTATTGATTATCTTTTTTAACACGCTTGCGTCGTCGCCCTTGGCTAAACTTATGTTATGTACCCATTTAAATCCCCCATAAGGTAACTGAAGGGACTGAATCCGCGGCCTTTGGCCTTATATACTTATTATTTGCCTTTGAGTGTCTATTTGCAATATAGCTTATTCCACCTCTTAATCCTTTTTTAATCATTAAATGCATATCAATATCTGTGATTAATTGAAGTTTTATTTCAGTCATTTTTAAACATGCATCCCATGCAAGTCCTGGACTGCTAAAGTAATGACATGGATCGAGTTTATAATACTCAATGCATGTTTTCCTAAAGTTTTCAAAAACATCTGATAGTAAAAGTACATCTGTCTTTAAATATAAATCGTGATAATCTCCAAGAGATTTGCAGTTAAATGCTTTCCATACATTTTGTGCATGTTTATAGTCATCATCAGAAATCCCTTCATCTCTTAATAGAGAATAAAATTCTTCTTTGGGGGGTAATATGGTTTCTTTAAATTTTTCAAAAGAATCCATGTAATCATATGGATAACCACCTTGTCTTTTAAGCAAAGCGACGGGACTCAGGATCGGAGATCCGCCGCTTGCGCTCTGTCCCTTAACTAATTCCAAGTTAGTTTCGAAACATTCCATAATGTAAATAAAGGAATCATCAGGTAAATTATTTACCAGGTTGGATAAAGATTGATTAAGAAACTGCAAACTATCTATAAAAACCAAATTACTTATCATAAATGCCATGTATTTTTCCATATTGTTAGGAATTACATTAATATTTTGTTTAAATTTACCTATTTCTTGCATTATTAAATGACTATCATATCCCCGTAAGTTATGAAACACAACTGGTATCTTTTTTGTTAATCTGTATATTTGATAACATTTATAATGTTCAGATCCTCTGTATTTTCCTGTTATATGACAGTGATCTCTTACAGGATAATTATATTCTAAATCATATGGAGTACAAAGGGTAGAGTTATAATCTTTTTTACAAATATGACAAGATGTAGCTGCTTTGAATTCTTGTTGTTCTTTTTTAGTTATTATCATTTCTTTATTAAAGTGTTCCTTAAATATTTCCCCACAATACTCTTCCTCCTTTAACATTTGTTCAATAAACTTGTAAATAACATTCTCTACTCCGTTTTCATGATTCCTCGAGCATAACCCTCGGTACACTTGTACTGGTTTGCTAAAACTATTATCATAGGTACAAACCAACTTATAACCATATCGCAAGCTATATGATGTTGGTAAGCCACAGTTGATTTACCTAACCCTTCATCTATTGGTTATGTTATTGACTCAAAATCAGCATAAATAACAAAAGGAGCCTTTAATTGTTTGTGGTAGTTTTTATATTGTAATATACTATTTCTAGGTTGGGGCATACGAACCTTTTGCACTCCATTAATAGCTAAACAGACTTCTGTATGTTTATTAAGAATTTCATTTGATGAAAAGTGTTGGATACAGTATTTACAAAAATACTTTGGGTTATTTTGTTTTGTTTGTGAATGCATTAATTTATTGAAATCCTTTATCCACACATAATGATTTACTCCGTTTCCTTCTACTAATAGTAAATCACAAGTACCGATTTTAGGCTCTATCCTTTTTGATATGTATAAGGGATAAAATGGGACTTGTTTCATCTTCTAAATCAACCCCAAATATATTAAAACGTATGTCGTTCATTTCTTCGATTTTTGGAACATCTTTTAATTTTACTTGAAAAGTAGTATTTTGGTAATTTAGTTGATCTTTATAACTCTTATACTTGGTTATTCTTTGTGGGTCTTTTTGTACAGGGAATGTGTATGCTAAATGACACCAACGGAAACATTCCTTGTCATTTTCATTCTTAATGTTAATTAACCCCTTCCTATTTTTAATAATCTCGGGTAAATAAGAAGAACCTCTGAGTGGTTTGTATTTAGTTATGGTTATCCGGTGTGCTTTAACTTTTTCTATAACCCAACCAGAACCCAGTGAAATCCATTCGGTGATTGTGTTAAGAAGTTCATTACTTATATCGTCTAGTGTATTTATGATTTCATTTGAATTTGAATTGTTTTTGCTTTTGATTTAAAATAAGCAGTTTGTGACTTATCATCCGTTTAATAAAGTTTATTTCTAATGCTACATTTACTTTTATCCCATAATTTATTATTATTTAACTTAAAAATATTGAAAGCGGGTTTGTTATCTTTTTTATTTGTATTTTAGGATGATGATCGTTTATTATGTCTATCTCATATTCGGAATATGCATTACCTTTTTAAATATTAACTGGTTTTAGGGTTATGTAAGTATCTAAAAATTTCATCTATATAATAGGAAAATATAAAATATCTTTAAGTTAATTAACACGCATATTAAAAATTATAACGTTTTCCGTTTTTTTTTAGAAAGGGCTGTTTTTACATTATTTGTTCCTTCGCAACACATTTTTATTTGACCTGTGTTAACTCCTAGGCATTTTTGTATTTCATACATGCTCTTATATTCCTTAACATTATCAGTATCTAATTCTGTGGCAATAACAGGCTTTGGTTTTCGACGTTGTTTCCGTGCTTTTTCTTCGATTTGATTTTGTTCTATTAAATCCTGTTTTTCATCAAGGAATGATCTAATATTGATAAGTGCATCTAGAATCTGCTTCCGGAGCGTTTTGTGAGGTTCCAATATGTTAAATGCTTTGTCTAAACCACCTAGTTTTTCGATTTTCTTTTCAATGATATCCATATTCTTTATTATGTGTTTTAGAAAGTAACGTTTATAACCAGACACCTCATCTTTAGTATAAATAGTAATCAAACCATGTTTATCACGATAATCCCAATCATTAAACGTATTTACTAATCTTTCAGCATCAATAACTCTAGTTAAGACTAAGACTATTAAAGTACAGTCTTGCTCTACGGTGATATTTGGTCCGTTTGTTTTAAAACAAAAATAATATCAAACAGGGAATGCCACGTACCAAAAACGCAGCCTCCCCAAAACGAGCCCCACAGCACCCAGAAGTGCACACCACCAACACACACACACACACACACACACACACACACACACACACACACACGCACACATACACACACACACACACACACAATCATGTACACACACAGACACACACACATACACTACCAACACACACTAGCATACAAAGCAAACACACGAGGACAAAACGAACAATTAAAGGAACACAGTGGGGCACCGCCTTGGAACGGTCAGTGGCAAAAACACCACTGGGGAGCTTAAACCGGTTTATGGTGCGCACCCAACCTCACTCTTACCCCCACCATGTTCCAAAGTCACAGGACAGTGTAAATAAAAGTAATCCCTGCTAGGTGAATCTCTAACACACGCAATGGAAACAAAAGGCATGGTATGTAAAACACAAAAATGCTCGTGTATAAATATATAAAAAGCAAACCTTGAGAACCAAAAAAACGTATGTACTCAATGCCTTTGCAGAAGGCAGAGCACCAAGAGAAACACCCTTAAGGGCCCGACGAAACAGGCCAGAGGACAGAAATCAAAACAACTTCGTCCCAGTGGGATTTAAAAACTGCCCATCAATTACCCTGTTTGGCTAAATCCGCAAACCATCTATATACCCGCTGTCTGTATTTTCAGTTCTGTATGTTAAAAATAACGGAGGTCTTTTTATATGTTTTTTTATTTTATTTGTTTTCTCATTTATGTTATTAAATAGTCCCATTTATATAAATATATTTACAAAAGAAGCTCATGGTTCCCGAGAATAAGTAAATCTAACATAACTACCTTCTCCAATAGTAAACTTTGTGTTTGAATCATGTGTTTCTGGACAAATCACAAATGATGTATACTGTAAAAAATTTCGTTTGATTTCCTTTTCAAAGATGCTTATTTCATTGTCAGTTTTCTTTGTAATAAGTATATTACCCGACCAGTTAATTTTATCTTCCCAGTTAATTTTATTATTATTATTTTATTTAAATTATGGTGCAGTTTTATATAATCACTGTAATCCACACCAACTGGAGTCTTTAAATGAAATGATTTAAAGAAGTAAGAAGATTTAATTGTCCGGCGCAAAAATATACTTTTGAATTCATATGATGTAGCAATTCCAATAGATGCAGACAAAATACTAACCTCTCCGGTATCAAAAGAATCTGATCTATCGTTGAATAATTCTAAAATAAAAACTTCATATACTGTCACTTCAAGTTTAGATAATTTGCTTAATACATCTAGTATTGTTTTACCTAAATCATCAGCTCGTTTTGTTGCGACTTCTTTAAAACTTTTTAATTGGTCATCCATGCCGTCTATTCTTTTTTCACGATCATCAAGCTGATCGTGGTTTGATTTAATTGATTCTCCTTGTGTAACTGATCCATCAACTACAAAATCTAGCTTGTTTTCTGTTTCTTGAATTATTTGATTACATGTAGCAATCTTTTCTGTTAATATATGTGTTAGTTTAAGTAAATCATTATATTGTTCAGTATGTTGATCAGTCATGTTTTTCATTGCGGTTTGAAATGTTTCCTTGTAATTTTGTACCATGTTCATCACCTCTTTGTGAAGCTGATTTTTCGATTTCACTTTTGGCTTCAGAGATTTGACGTCCAAGTTCAGTTTAATATTCAACAAATTTGCTTAAGAAATTATTTCATAAGTCGAAATTTCTTTTCTTTGTATCCTCATCAAGTTTGTTTATTTCTGTCTTGATTTCTAACTGATACACATTTTGTAATTTTTTCTCAGCTTCAGTTAGCTTTTCCTTGAGTTCTTCATGTTTTATCATGTTTTCTTTCAGTTCCTTTACTTGATTATGTACAATTTCAAGGTATTGTCTAAATACTTTTTTGATGTCATCATCTGTTGTATCGGATTTCTCTTCAAGTTGTTTCATTGTTTCCGACAATACCTGCATTTCTTTCTCAATTTTATCTTGTAACTCAACTATTACTTTTTCGTTGGCTTTTATGTTTTTTGTTAATTGTTCAATATTATTACTTTCTGTTTCCAGTGTTTGTTTTATGGTTTTAATATCTTTAAGATCATAGTCTTCTATTACGCTTTGAATTTTCTTAAAAAGAAATCTCCTTGTTATAGAATTGTTGGGTTTATCGGGGTTTCCAAGATTTATTATCTCATTACCACCCATATCTAATGACCTGTTCATTTTATTATCAAGTTCCTTGTTTTTGTGAAGATATGATTGCATTTCCCTTTTGACTGCTTTAAATTCTTTTCTGGTAGCATAATTTGCTAGAATTATTCCAAAATTGACTGATACAGACTGATCATTTTGACGGTGTTTGGTGTTGTTAAATATTCCCATTTATATAAATATAGATGAACATTCCTAATTATGATGGCGTCTCTCTATACGATGATAAGTTTAAGCAGTTACATTCTTTTATGCCAGATTCGTGTTTTAGAATGCTTATTTGCGGAAACAGCGGTTCTGGTAAAACAAATGTATTAATTCACATGCTAAGAAAGCCATTAATATATTTTGATAAACTTTATTTATACTCTAAAAACTTGGAACAGAAAAAATATCAAGATTTAATAGAACGTTTCACGGAAATTGCGAGAAAAATGAAGCAACCTTTGGATGATATTTTGGAGGTTTCAAATGATGATATTATTGACTTGGATGAAATTGAAAATCCCGATTCCCAAAAGGTAGTTATTTTTGATGATTACATTTGTGAAGGAAACCAAAACAATATAATAAAATACTTTATCGTAGGTAGGCATAAGAATTGTTGTGTAATATATCTAAGCCAATCTTTTTACAAAACTCAAAAAGACATAAGACTAAATTGTTCTCATTACATTCTATTTGAAAGTCCAAATAAAAATGAAAATGATATGATAGCAAGAGAGCAAAATATCTCCAAAACAGCATTCCAAGAAACAATAAAGAAACAGTATGACTTTCTGTATTTAGACAAACCAAAGAAAACAGTATAAAAAAACTTTGATGAAAATATTTATATATAATATAAAAAATGATTTACTGTGTTAAAGAACGAAAATATACAAAAGATATCAACCCAAAACGTGTTATAACAAAGAATAATAGACACATGATAAAGGCTACATTTGCATCTTGTGGTATTACAAAAACAATGTTTGTTAAATCTGGGGGGAATCTAGGCCTCGGCATCTCAGGTGGAACCTTCGTCTCAGGCAAAGCCATCGACATACATAAAGCTATGTTACCCCTTTTACCCAAAAAAGAGTGATTGTGATAAAAACATGTTAGCAAATTTAAAAAACACCAAATCAAAAACATTTGGAGAAAAAATTGCAAAACACTTAGTTGTTAAACCAGCAATAAATATGAAATATAAACTTGGACTTGGACAATCAAAAAACGGAAAAAGGGGGAGAAGGTAAAACCCAATCCCCCAAAATATCTACAAAACCAACAACCTGGACTGATAAATTAGCAGAAGAATTACATAAGCCAATTAAACGTAAATTTAAAACACGTCGGGTTATTGTTACAGATATCAATGATACGTGGTCAGCGGATTTAGTTGATATGCAAGCTTTTGCTAGGTATAATAAAGGTGTGAAGTATTTATTAACAATAATTGATGTATTTAGTAAATATGCTTGGGTTATACCTTTAAAAGATAAAACAGGAATGTCAGTAACAGAAGCGTTTGCAGGGGTTGTTGGACAAAGGCATTCAAATAACTTATGGGTAGATGAGGGTACGGAATTCTTCAACAAGACATTTAAGAAATTTCTTGAGGATAATAAAATAAACATTTATCACACTTTTAACTTTGGTAAAGCTGTAGTGGTAGAGCGATTTAACAGAACATTAAAACAAATCATGTGGAAATATTTCACCGCAAATAATACAAACACTTATCTGGACAAGTTACCAGATATGGTTAATAAATATAATAACACAAAGCATAACAGCATAAAAATGACACCAAATGAAGCCAGCATGTCAAAAAATAAAGGCAAAGTTTATTTTAATTTGTATGGCCCTTTGGGTAAGTCATCCGCTAAACCAAAGTACAAAATTGGGGATAAAGTAAGAATCAGTAAGCTTAAACGTCATTTTGAAAAAGGATATACGCCAAACTGGACGAAAGAAATATTTGTTATTCATGAAATTCTTAATACCGATCCAATTACATACAGAATAAAAGATCTCAATCCAGAGGAAATCAAAGGTACATTTTATGAACAAGAACTAAGTAAAGCTAAGCAAGAAATATTTCGAATTGAGAAAATTATAAAACGTAACTATAAAAAACAACAAGCACTAGTAAAATGGAAAGGTTATTCAAATGATTTTAACACTTGAATAAAATTTTCAGATATAATATAGACTAAATATATAATGGATAAAACAATCAAGACTGTAGATGAATTAATAATTCATTTAAAAAAACTCGGGGCAGCTTACAGAAAAAGTAATAAACTCTGCGGAAGAGTAAACACCGCTTTACAAGTAACTGCCGGTCTAATCGGTTGTTCTGCTTTGTTAGCATTGGTTCCAGCTATACCAATATTTGTTACGTTCGTTGGGGCTGTTCCACCAGCTGTTACAGTTTTGTTAAATAAATTGAAAATATCAGAAAAGAAAAGTATTTTGAAAGTTCATCATCATAAAATAAAACAAATTCTAAGTCAAGTACGTATTGAAAGTGTAGAGGGTGTTGAAGAAACTAAAGTTATATCAAATGAACTAATGAAAATGCAAAAGGAAAAAAAAAACTTATACAACACCTTTGAAACGTATATGAAAGAATATAAATTGAATGGATATGAATAATTTTGATATTAGTACATAAAATGACAGGTGTGCATTAAGTTTATACAAAGAGAGTAGTATATAAAAGGAGAATTACAGTGTGGATTTGAATTTGTGTAAAAGTGTCTTCCCGAATGAAAGAGGGAAGACATTTCCACAGATTTAAAACTGCGCTGTAATTCTCCTTTTATATACTACTGCATTCGTTTTTTAATATTTAATTATTCATTTCTTAGTTATATTCTGAAAATATAGTCAGATCTAGCGAACAATATAGCTTCTCAATGTCCTGATATCTGCTCAAAAAATATAAAGTATCTACATAATTACAGATAAAAATCTGAATCACCTCTGCTAATCTTCATGATAAGATCTGCCATAAAAAAGGAATAACATACTGAGCGACAAAAGGGGCACTAATATGAACTAGTTAGAAAATGTAATTAAGATATTCTTTCTAACATAAATCAGATTAATTCTAGCTTGATTAGCAAAAATAAGTCAGATACATCTAAAATAATGGGAATACCCATACTTATATCTAAGAATTTTTTATTATTTACACAAACATAAAAATCTTCTTTGGAGAATATTAAAGCAGGTTTTTGTTACACATCTTATCATATATTTGTTGGACATTATAAAATCTAACTTCTCTTCATCAGGTAAATCCAGAAAACCTTCTTGTATAAATTCAGCCTAACTAAACATAATTTGCCTTATATCAGAGTACATATGACAATGTAATATTACATGTAATTCCATTTCTGTTTCTGTACAATATGGACAGATTCTATTTTGAAGACTTAGTCTTTCATATCTTCCTGTCTGAGGAGCTACTCCGCATTTAACCTTAGAGCAGATCTATGTTTCGATGGTAGTATCATTTTACAGCACTGTTCAACCAATATGTTCGGAGTTTGTTACCTCCCTTACGAGAGGGACCAACTGTACTCCGTATTTGACTAAACCATGAGTTTTTAAAAACTTCCATCAACAGGTTTTTCACTGAATCACCTAGTAACCGAGAGACTGGCCTGGGAATATAAAAAATATAATCAATATTTATTTTCCTTATTAACGCAGAGTACATAAAATTTCTATCTTTGCATGTATTTGAAGCTTTCAAAAAAGCCCATAATGATATACGTTTGTTCAACCTGGAATGAAATTCTCTGTTGTGCTCTAGAAACACTTAACCACTGCCTTATATGAATTGGTTCCCATCCCATCTCCCCTACAAGAGCTGCCGAGGGTGTATATTTCCCTACTCCTATGTAAAACCTCACAGCCCTGTTTTGAATGGCATTTATACAACTATATTGTTTAAATCCCCATATGTAGGCAGTATAGCTTATAACCGGCCAAACTACTGTATCATATAACTTGGTGAAAACATCATAGGGTAAGCCTCCTGCTAGTTTACATTTTGCAATTAATAAACCTAAGGCTCTACTTGCACTTTTACCAACATGTTAAGCAGTCAACTCATAGTCTAAATGCTCAGTTAACAATACCTCAAGATATGTGTAAGCATTAGTTACTTTAACATTATTTTGACCACACCAGAAGTTAGACTTGGTGCTAGGTGCGGAAGTGAACAGCTTTGCATTTATTTACATTAATAGACATATCATTTGTGTTACACTAAATATGCAATGCGTCTAAAAAAAATGCAGATCCTGTTCATTTTCTACTATTAAAACGATGCATAATATGCATTTCTTTATCTTCGCCATTGTCCGTAAAACATCGTATATAACACCTTCGGAGTAGATCGCCAGTTTGTCTGGTCGCGCTAATTTACAATGTCATCATAACAAAGGCATTTGACTGCTGTCAAAACAAACAATTATCACAATCTGTATCTAGATACTACAGTATATGAAATTATTATAATTAATATTGAACAAATGAAGATTTCATGTCCTATTTTGAACATTGATCAGTTTATTTGCGTGTCTGGTCGATTTCATTACGAAAACCTGTCAGCCCCGACCATGTTTTATTGTAGAGTTTTTCACGCTCTCATGCGCGATAGTAATCCAGTTTGCGTGAATGGATAAAAACTAGTAACTCAGTTGAAAATATCTGACTCACCTACTCTACAAATCACGAAGTAATCCTAATTTATCGTTATTGCTATTCACTACGTGAAAAACTTAACGTATTGAAGTGATTACCGACCGAAAATTGAAAAACCGTATTCCATCAAACAAATTGTTTGAGGTATTTTTTTAGAAAATAAACATTGTATTTTGTATTTGTATCTTAACGATAACTTTGGGTCTTTGTGCGCTAATTCAAATACGCACTAATAAGTCGAAACTACTCAATTCATTGCGTTTGCGCTAAATTTAGCTACGCTAAAATTAGTACACTTACAGTAGAGCGTCATGCAAGAAACATCCCTTCAAAGTTTCATCAACATTGGCCCAGCGGTTTCAGAGATGTCGTTTGAAGGAAATGGTGGACGGACGGACGACGTACGACGGACCCCGGACGGTAAACGTTCCTAATAGCTCACTCTGGCACTTTGTGCCAGGTGAGCTATAAAACAATACAGATTCTCATGCGTATTCCGTGGAGTTACATTAACCCTAACCCTAACATGCATGAAGGGTTTTTGTAAACGCCATGTTAAAGATATATTTAAATATATTCTTTATACATTGACACAACATACATGAAATGTATTCGGCCTTTAACACCTGTATGTATACAAACATGTAAGGTCATCAATATTTTTTCATAAAGCTAAAATTGTATTCATCGATTGATACCTGGCTATTGATATATTGTATACCCCTATTTCTAACGGTGAATTAATGATACAATATCCTGCTTCATGTTGTATCTACAAATATGTTCAACTCAAAACGGGTATTGGGCTCTGATTATGAAAAATATAATCATTCGAAAACCTATGATTATTTACAATAGAATAACCGTCGCGGCATGTAAAGAAGTGTTGGTGGTCGTTTGGTTTCCCGTGCAGTGCTAAATCAAATCGATAGTATTTAATTATACAGTAGTGGTATAAATGAGGTATAGTTAGACTTTATGCATTGTGCCGTGACTGCACTTTTATACTTTTTATATTCTTTGAATAGGTCATAGCTCACAAGTCAAAATCCTACTATAATACCGTCGCCGACGAAAATATAACTTTAATGGCCAGGGATTCATTTAACAATTCCCTATATAACAAGACATATTAAAACTCTGACCTAAGTAGCGTTTTCCACACCTGCGACACATTTTATCACGTTATCAGTAAAAATTGATCGACAACATGCCGGGATGAAATTGCGTCGCTCTGATTGGAGCGGCTTAATAAAGCATTGTGCTTGTGATCAGCTGTCGCCGAATTGAACTCTGACCATTACATTTTGACTTGTGTTGAATTCACGCCCCTCTAATCAATTTCGTTAGCGGTTGTATGTCATTCTGGTTGGGTTTGCATGAAATATAACTCCAAGAGATTTCGATTCTGTGTAAGCGGCCCGGTAGCTCAGTCGGTAGAGCATTCGCGAAATATTTCTTTAATTCATGAAAGACCTTGCCTTTGTAAATTTTTGCAATCGCAGATTTACCCTTTCGTACGGCAATTTGAATAGCAGGACCTTGATTTGTAAAGCAAATTAAATACATTATCTTTTTGACGTTCATGGTGCGTTTTGCTATGCAAGGTCTTTGGCTTCCTTTGGTTGCCCATATTTTGTTCTGTTTCTTTCACTTGGGCTCTTAAAAGTTCACCCACGTCTCATTGCCAGTGATGACATTTGCAAAAGATCAATTGTTGTATTTAGGAAACTGTTTCAACAATTGTTTGGCTATTATTACCCGATTTAGTTTTTGCTCTTTTGTAAGGAGATGGAGTATTCATTTGACACTTATCCTTCTCATTTTTAAATCACGTCTGAGAATTATATGAGCAGCTCCTACTGAGATATATTCAAGTTTATTCAGGATCAAAACATGGATGGACTTGAATATAGCTAAGAGTTTTATTTTATTTCCTAGATAAGATGTAGGCATTTTAATTGTCAGTCAACACTGTGATATTTTCATGTGACATAATTACTGTCTCACAGAAATAAAATGTGATAATAACATTAAATCAAATTATTATTTTGTGATAAGATTCAAGTGAAATATGTGATAATGTTAAAGCAATTTGTGATATCTAAATTATGTGATATTCTGTGATACTGATTACTGCACATTGGTTCATTACCTCTCTCTGTCATGCTATCAACACAAAGGAACCACAATGGAAATAAAAGTATACTATTTTTTGTGTTATCCCTGGTGTCGTAGTGCATACTATGGCTATAATGTTTATGTTGTGATACTGTTTTATTGCATTCGTGTTTGTTTTAGCCATGTTTGTACTCCATACCAAAATAAATGTTATTTTACCTTATCTGACGCATACCAACGCATTTAGCTATATGCCTAGTTCTAAAGCTTGCATCGGTAGCAATAAAATATTATACTTTTGCAACTATTTCGGACGGCGTGCATGAGGCGCATTATTTACTGAATCTACACCACTTTTAAATGCCTTACACCACCGTGTGACATGAAAAAGAAAATTCATTGTTCCCATAAACACGACATGTTTCATTTAATTTGTCTTTCGCCTTTATACCAAGAATACAGCGGTTCTTGATATTGGAGCGTATTTGGTCAGTGACAGGAGACCCTTTTCCAACCATTTTAGCTTTAGTGTACACGAGTATACAGTGTTAATCGAGCGATTGTCAAAGCAAGACTGAACGGATTTAAACATGTATTATATCAATGGAGAGCTTACACAAGCCTCTAGCGACCCATGTTCCAACTTTGTGCAAATCGTGGTTAAAAGCGAGATATTGGCCTAGTTGCATTCAGATTTGAACACCCCTCGAAGTGTACTTCTTGTATAAGGCATATTTCGATGTTTTGATCCTGGATGAACTTGAATGTAGCTTAGCATTTTATTTCATTTCCTAGCGCTCTTACAATATATGCTGATATCTTAAAGCTGCTCACTCTCAGATTTTTATAAAAATAAAGTTCTTCAAACTGTATGTAAATAACGTATTTTAGAACATATAGTATTGTAAAAAGGCTCCAGTATAAATTTCTGTCACGTGTATCTCTAAATTTCAAATAATACGCTACCAAACGCATTTGAAATTCCAATATAAACATATAGTGTAGTGGTGCCGTGTAACCGACATTTGAATAGATTTCTGCAAATTCCTACCTAGATTTTTGCTTATAACTAGATTCTAGCCTTTATGTTTATATTTATGTATAAGTTTGTCAATTTTTTAAAAAAAATATGTTTTTCAACGCTAACTGAGAGCGAGCAGCTTTAAGACTCATTTATATAAGCACATTGAAAAAACGACATATGTGAAAGCAGATGATACTGAAAACGTAAAGTGCAGACTTAAAAAAAACATGGTCGATTGGATGTTCTACACTTTGGGTAGTCGCCTTTTTCTTATATTGCATAGTTAGAGTAATTCGTTAAATTCTTAAGTTAATGCTGCTAACATGTAAACTAATTTCGTACGTTTCGTATAAAATTACAGGTGTTAATAAATAACAGATGATCACTCTCAATGTTTTTTGCATTGTTGATATTTGTTTTTGTATTTCTTGAGAAAAAAATGTCTAGGACATGTCACTTATGCATTACCGAGCTCTTATAAATTTATTTGATTTATCTGGTAGACGCCATAGAATCAACCATTAACAATCTCTGAATCGTTCAATGTTCAGATGACTCCATTCTATTCGCAAGGAATCATTTGATATATGCATATGTGTGTTTTACGAACAATAAATTGACACCATATACATGTATATAGATCTAAATATAAAAGTACAAACTTGTTAACACTGACAAACCTTTATAATTCAGCATTACTCTGGTGTGTTTAGCCTATGCATTTGAACAGTTTCTTCAAATATGTTTCAAATACATATGAACATGTCAAAAAATGTAAAAAGGGAGATAATAATGCAAATAACAATGAAAAGTCTTCCATATAAAGATAGCGACAGCAATTTTATCATTGTTTTTGTAAAGTTTGAATTATTGCGTAAATTGCTATACTTTTCCTACGAGTGTAAGAACATTGTTTTTAGTATTTAGTTACGTTTATTTTCATGTATTTTTCATTAAATTTGGTTCGGTAATAAGAAAGTTATATTTTTTGCATTTGTGGTTGTTGTATAACAATTTTACTGAGACCACTATAATGGACCTCAATTTATATAACTTGAAAGTTTTCTATTTTATTTCATAAAATGTTTCAGTAGATATTGTAAGCTATTTTGTTTCATATCATGATTTCGTTTTAAGATGTCGTAAATTTCAGAAGTAGCTCAAATGCCATTGTTTGATTACTTTGTTTTAGTAATTGATTATTATGTCTAATGTAGTGATTTATCACTCCAAATCAGATTTGGAGGGAACTGATCAGCAACTTTCACACACATACATAGTATTCTAATACAGGAACCATATTGGCAGAGGGGAAGCTACCATAAAGGCAAACACAAAACAAAAGAAAACTTAAGTGCAGCGCAAGTATATAAATGACTGGAAAAATAAGCAAACTAAAGGAACACAAAATTATGCAAAAAGCACTTTGGGAAAAAATCAAAAACATGAAACAAAACCGAAAAAGGATAAAATGTCCCGGCAGGAACTACATGCAAAACCCCCTCCGTCCCAGGAGGCTACAAGACTCCGAAACTGGTTAAAATTATTTGCATCCCTAAAATGTTGGGGCATGGAGTTCCAGAGTCTTGCAGTCCCTGAACGGAAGGAGTTGAGTCCATAGCTAGATGTTCTTACCTGCGGTACTACAGCTGTATTTGTGTATCTAAAAGAATAAGCATTTTGTTTAATTTGAATCAAATCATGGAGGTAAACTGGACATTGTTTATTTATAATTTTGAAAGTTTCTAAAGCCATCAGAACGATTCTCCTTATTTTAAGCGATGGTAATTTGGATTTTGAGAGTAAAGTATTATAGTCTGATATATGATCATTATAAATAAAGCGCAGTGCTCTTTCCTGTATATTTTCTATTTTCTTAGTATTTACTTCACCACAAAAATGCCATGTTAGTGGACAAAAATTAAAGTTAGATAAAATGAAAGAATAATAGATGTTTAATTTTCCAAGTTTACATATATGGTGACCTATTCTTTTAAGAACATTTAGCTGTCTAGAGGCTTTTTTACATAAATTTGATATTTGGGAGTTCAAGTTAAGCTTAAAATCAATAGTTACCCCTAATAGTTTGACTTCATCATGACAATTAATTTCAATATTATCTAATTTAAAACATATGTTTTCTTTGTGTGTTTTTTTACCTATTGAGATTCCTTGAAATTTTTCTGGATTGGCCTTCATTTTGTTTATTTCGAACCAGTGAATAAGGTTTAGACTGTCTTTCTCTAAGTTAGATTTAACTTCATTTAGGTTATAGCCTGAACATGAAACAGTATTATTGTCTGCATAGTTGAGAAGGTCACAGTTGTTTACAAAGTGGAATATATCATTAATAAAAATGTTGAACAGAACTGGACCAAGAATAGAGCCTTGGGGCACACCTTTGAAAATATCCTTGAAACTACTTTTAAAGGATCCAATTTTAACACATTGTTTTCTGTCTGAAAGGTAACTACGGAGAAGATTTATGGCGTTTTCAGAAATTCCATAAGTTTAAGTTTTAAAAGAAGTAGATCATGCGGAAGGCAATCAAAAGCTTTAGAAAGATCCATTAAAATAGCTGCAACGTATTTGTTGTCATCAAGAGCTTTTTTCCATTCTTCTATTACTTTTAGAAGGGTTGTTTGGCACCCATAGCCTGATCTAAAAGCTGACAAATATATATTAAAATGTTGGTTGAAAAATTCTACTAATTGTGCATTTATAGCCCTTTCGAAGATTTTAGAAATAATAGGAAGGATGCTTACTGGCCTGTAATTTCTTTTGTCTAGAGTACTACTTTTTTTGTGTAACGGCGTAACTTCTGCCTTTTTTAGATTATTTGGAAACACTGATTCTGAAAAAGATTTATTTACTAAAACTGTCAGCGGTTCCACTATAGATGGTTTTGCCAATTTTACTACCTAAGATGAGATTCCATCATTGCCCGTGGCTTTTTTGATGCAGAGACTATCAATTTGTTTACTTATAAATTTCTCACTTACATCATTAAAATTTAAGTCATTTGTATTAGTTTTGTTTTGAATTATGCTAGATATACTAGGATGCGAATTATCTACTGGAATTGAGTCATTACCTATGTCTTTAGCTACATTTACGAAAAAATCATTAAACACTTCACAGACTTCTTCTTGGTTGTTAATCAAATTGTCATTTTCGCACAAGATGGTATCTTTTTGGTTTTTATTACCTTTATTAGTTAAAAATGGCTAAACAGTTGGCCAAACATCTTTAGGTTTACACCCGCCTACACATCTATCTAGAAAATACTTATTCATGGATTTCCTTCTAATGTTTGTAACTAGGTTTCTCTGTTTTCTGTAGTTTTCCCAATTTTTTGAACTTTTATATTTATTGAATTTATTTAATAGCATCATTTTTTTATATATGGCTTGTTTTAAAACTTTATTCATAAAAGGTACTGGTTTGTGTAAAACTTTCTTCTTCTTAATAGGAGCATGTTTATTTGCAGCATCTAAGAATATACTACTGAATTTATCATAGACACAATTAATATCTCCCTCTTCTGTGTTTAGACTTTGAAGCTGTTCACTTAAATCATTATTAAAAGTTTCACTATCAAAATTTTTAAAACTTCTGTAGTTACAGTATTTCTGTTTTATACCCTGATTTTCAAGTTTAAGCTGACACCCAACAATATTTTGTACATCACTTATACCACATGAGAAAGTACACGACTTAAAAACTATAAATTTCCTATTCGTTAAAATGACATCTAAAAGAGAGGGCTTCCCGTTAGCTGTAAAACAAATAGGCTGTGTTATTATATTTTCAAAGTCAAAAATATCACAAATATCTTTCAAAGGTTGACTCTTAGAGCTATCTAGCAGGTCAAAATTTAAATCTCCGAAAAAGAAGATGCTATCATACTTTTATTACACGATTGAATATAGCACGTATTATAACACGTTAACACGGATAGTATGATGTACACAAAGAGTCGTCTTTGAACACATGTTCATAATATATAATATGAAATAAGGCACTGCCTAGAATGGGGATTTATCAACGAGTGTGTTTTCGTCACACTGCAGTTTCGTCTAACTGAATGTTTCGACTAAGAAATATTAATGAAAGTTGAACTAAAATCGTAGCCTGTAGAGTTGGCAGTATCAGGTCACTGCAACATTGAACTTTGACCCCAAAAGAATAGGGACCATTTTCATGTTGCAGACAACTTTCTGTCAGAGGAAGTTGAATGAAAATATTGACCTGAAGATTGTTATCTTGTTGACCTTTGACCCCAAAAGAATAGGGACCATTTTCATGTTGCAGACAACTTTCTGTCAGAGGAAGTTGAATAAAAATTTTGACCTGTAGAATGTTATCTTGGAAACTCCCTTGACCTTTGACCCACTGACTCCAATACATAAGGGATTACCTCAGGTTGCAGGGGACCTTCTGAGCAAGTTTCATGAAATTCAAATGAAAATTGTGACCAGTAGACTGTTATCAAGGGAAAGTTGGACGGACATATTTGAACCAGTGTCTCCCTATGATAAAGTTCGAGGACATCAAATATTTTAAGTTCTCCAACTGTTTGCCAGACTACTTTTACAATGTTTATATTGGTCACAGCATTTTTTTTAAGTGACATTAAACAATGATTTAAAAAGCTACTTTTCCTCTTTTTATTTCTGAATCTTTTTATTTCTGCAGATCGTATATAAATCAATTTGTTAAAAATTAAATAAAATCAAATTTTATTTCATGTTGGTATATCAATACAATAGACATAAACAATGCATAGCTATTGACCGATTAAACAATCGATATGAATTAAACATGTTAATTTCAGCAAAAGAAAACAACAAAAAATCTTCGCGCCGGGATAAATCCCCTATTAAATGCACGCACATTTATGAGAATCTACAAAGGTATGGTGTACCCGTCGGAGCAGTTTATGTCCGAGACGTTTTTGTGCCATGTCATTTACCATATGTTATATCTTTAGCTTTCTTCCCCGGAAGATACAATGCCCGGAGTGGTAGACAAATGTATTGCCTTCAGACGATGACTTTCATGGAGAAGACCGACCTGTCACGATTCGCCCGAATGTATTGATTCCCGAGCAGACTCGTCAACGTTGTGTCCCATTCACGGGAAACACCTTTGGTCCAGTTAACATTCAGGTTAATTAAAATCCAGCCCCGGATAACCGGAGCCGATGCGGAGATGTTGTTATGAATGGCGAGGACAGTCTTTGTCTTATTATGAAACGTGTTCACCATTTAGTCAAGTGTAAACGTGAATTATTCAGGTCTAGCATTAAGACGTTATTTATAGTCTAGTCTTAATCATCATATTTAATGTTCGTCTTTTGCATTAATCTTTGTATATATTCATCATTGTAATTAAATTTGTAAATTTTGCATAGTGTTTGGTGTTTAATTACTCTGGTGTGCTTAGCCTTGATCATCCATCGTTACAACTGTTGACAATGTATGCAGCCCCATGCAAGATTCTCTAAAGCTCTTATCATGTGACTACCTAAACCCTAACCCTAATGGTATTTCTTCCACGCCGGCACAATTATAGACCAGAAACTATATATACAATGAAATATGCGAACACAAAGTCAAATTTTCTCTAAAGACAAAGTATATCTACAAATGAAATGTGTAAAGTTCGATCTTTTGTTCAACAAGTTTATATAAGATAATAGGGCATTATGTAGTGCAGTCAGTCATTCCTATTGAAACATATATTTAAATAGTTTCTATACTGTTCTCCGTAAATAGCATGACACATTTTTACCTTAATAAAAATGCTATTACCTTTCTCTGTCCAAGGTAGATCTATTAAGTTTTGATAATCTCTGTACAGAACTTGGTGGATTTTCCCTACTGTATTGTCATATAGATTTTTGTACACATTTTTTTATAACATTGCTCATAATTTAATTCTTATGTCCCTGCGTATTTTACAATGATTTGTCTCTTTTATGTCGGGACTCTTGATACTTTCATTTCAAAGTTAGCGCAACCTAGGGACAATGTCGCTCAGAACAAATGTACAGTCCTCTTAAAATCGGAAGGGGACCTTCCAAGTTTTCATCCTCCCAACAAATATAAGTCAGATAAAAATACATTTCCCAAACTCCTTTGCTATTCGGTCAATTAGTCTATTTATCAAACAAGATTTTATTGATACAAACACATTTGTATTTTTTATGTCTATCATGTTAAAGCTCCTAATTCGTTGTGTAAATATGTAAAAAGTACCAATGTTTGTTCTTACTAGCAATGAAATATACTTGAGCTCTATATATTTCAGTCTAAAATTGTTACTATTTAACTTATAGTTTTGAAAACCTTTCAAATGAACTCATTACAGCAACTGTTTAAAAACATTTAATGGCCAGGTTAATTGATACTAAAACTTACTTCGATTTTAAATTGGATTTAAGTATACAAAGTTGTAAGATAAAACAAGATGTGATATATCCCAAAACTTATCGCAAGACCTAACAAGAAATAGAAATAGATGGCTAATATTAATAGTGAAAATTACATACATTCAAAGGATCAAATTAGGAACTAAGTTTTTATTAACGTTGATTTCAATAATTGGAGCATTTTTTTTCTTCATAATATCAGCTATTTGTGTTGATAAATAAAAATATATTCTTAAAACAAGTGAAAAACAAACATTCAGTTAGTAAGCCATGACTTTAGCTTTAGAAACAACAGAGGTAGCTTCAGACCTATTTCATTGTCGATTACTTTCTGTTTCTCCAGCAATAAAAGGTGCCAGTCTTGCTTACAATGTTGATAACAACTAGTAAAATATTAGCATAAATTAAAGTTTGTTTTCCCGAAAATGAATTAAATAGTTAAGTGAAATATTTTTCAGAAGTGCATGTTGCCGCTTAAACACTAGTTATGCGAATTTAAATTTTAACTGAAAATGGAATAATCGTGCGTTCTATTATGATAGATTGAATGTAGATCAATAGTTCGGAGACATGTGTGTGAAAGTTATGATAACACTAACAATTCGCCTAGACAAAATTTTCGTTGGCTTTGTCGATCAAAAAAGGGAACCATAAACGTTTGGTAAGTTAACCATTTGAATGGATATTTTTAAAAATCAGAACAAATGTGTAATGACCCAACAATATTTAGCTTGCTTTATCTGATATTGTGTAGATATAATATGAAAATAAAACTGAGGTTGGAAATTACTTTTTATTTTGACTGAACATCGCATTTCTTCTTGATATTTTATGGTACACTTAATCTGAAATGCCGTTTAATCTATTCTGTATTGGTTGCTGCTCTTACTTGCCAATGTTCCTGCTTTCACCTGAAAAGTGCTACTTCTTTCAAGAACGTGTCAACTTCCTTGGCCATGTAGTCAGTGATAAAGGCATTGAGACTGATCCAGCTAAGATAGAGAAGGTGGGGAATTGGAAAACACCGAAGAGTGCTGATGAACTAAAATCCTTTGTTCCTTTTTGTGGTTATTACTGACGCTTTATTAAAGATTTTTCAAAAATAACCAAGCCCCTAACAGATCTCATACCAGGAACATCAAATAAGAAAAAGAAGAAAAAAACAGTCAAAGAATGGATTTGGACAGACAGAGAACAAGCAATCTTCAATGACTTGAAAGAAATTCTTACAAACCCGCCTATTCTAGCATATCCAGATTTTACAAGGACCTTTAAATTGCATACAGACGCCAGTGGAGTTGGCCTTGGCGCAGTTCTTTATCTTTATAAGAGGGCCGATTAGTTGCATATGCCAGTCGTTCATTGAACAAGAGTGAGAAGAATTAATCTGCTTTTAAGTTAGAGTTCTTGGCCTTAAAATGGGCTGTGACCGAAAAATTTAAAGACTATCTAGCTTTGAAGCACTTTACTGTCTTCACAGATAGCAATCCGTTAACCAACATTCTTAGCTCAGCAAAACAAGATGCTACAGGACACAGATGGGCCTCGGCATTAGGAGAGATTAATTCCTACGAAGAAAGTTACTAATAGATGTCAACATTTGTGTCAATTCAGCTTCAACCTCATATCTAAAAGCATTATCAAACTGATCATTTTCATCAAAGCTATAGAGTTGCTGAAAATAATTTTGCCAACCCAGGGCTATTGAACTGCTGTCCCGACATATCTTTCCATTGAAAATTATTTCAGCTCCAGGTGCAGTATTCGAGGAGTTACGTTTAGTGTTAATAAGGTGCCAGAAATGTGTTTGATCAAATTCCGCTGCTTTATCGATATCATCATATAACTTCACTATAAAGTTTTCTACTGCCTTTCTGTGAACATTTCGAAATAACCGTTTAGACTCCTTAAGGGGCGTTATATAACATATCGATATCATAGGTGGACTCTACCTTATAGTTAAGAGCCGCCTTTAGGCCTATATCATTTTCCAGAGAATACCTATAAGCATCTTTACGCTCCTGAGATATGTTTACCCATTTGATTCGCTAACAAGAGAAACTCGTAACGGGGCAGCACGTGACCGGAAGATTCACAGAGCAGTGTACAGCACGATGATAAGAGTGAAGGAGGGAGTCATCATTAACAATATCACAAGAAGCAATGATACTTATATCGTCTGTAGATACTAAAACATTATCAATGACAGTACACCCGGAAGCCGATTCAAAACTTGGGATAGCTCCCCCGCAACAATCTAGTGAAGTTATCGTTGTAAGTCTATAATGGTCGAGAAAATCATTAAACAGTAAATCACGGTTATCAAGATGTTTAACGAACCGTGTTGTATTTACGTGACAGTTGAAATCGCCCATGACCATTGTTACTCCCTTCCAGCTATAGGAGGAGATTATATCATTAACAGAATCTAACTATTTTGCAAAGATATCTGTACTGTGATTCTTTGAAGGCAAATGAACCTGGAACAGATAAAAAAAAATCTTGGGCGAAAGTTCTACTGGAAAACCAATTACTCTATCATTCACTACTGGTAACCGTGTGACGCATTTATCATATTTCTTATTCCACAATATTGCAATATCGCTGTAATTTTGAACAGACTAAAACAAAATGGACTCCAGAGCAGAGTAATGCAGAGTTACATAATTTATAGATTCTGTTTTCTTTAGGGATATTATGATATCTGCCTTTCTCTATTTCAAGATCGTGTGATGATGATCTTAGTTTTGCTAGAGAATGTCTAAATTTTTTCACCTTTACATATTGCAAGTATGGCTCATGGACAAGCGTGGTCTTATATTGGCTGTAAGAATTTAATTTTGAATTCACATTTGTAATAGATTCCAACCATTCTTGAACATACTGGTCCTTTAAGCGTTGTACAAAACTTCTAATAAATACAGATTCATTTTCTACTCTTTGGTCAAACCAAACATATCCAAAACCATTAATACATAGCATGTTTCCTATACCTGAAGCCCAATTATTTTGGACCCTATTATCAAAATATCTCAACATCAAATAACATTGTTTTACAAATTTGTCGTCGCTTACTTTAAAATTTTGAGCCAATACTATATACACATTTTAGTAGCATTTATAAATATCGGAAATCTTCCACAATCGCCCAGTGCTACTGAATTGATAGTTTTTTTTATTTTACACACATATAGCGCTTACAAGCATAGTAGTGTACAACTTCTATTGCGGGTTGTCTGCTGATACCCCAAACTCCGAGCCGTAAAGTAAGATCGGGCTTTTTTAAGTATCAAATATATAAAAAAAGACATTTCTCGGTAACTGACCGAATTCGTGTAACTAAGATAGAAAACAAATAAGAACTCGTTTAGCTTTTAAATATTGATCGCCGGCCATTTTTGCAAGAGAAAGTTGCTGTGACAGAGTAACTCCGACATAAGAGAAAATTTTAACCGTTTCAATAATGTCGCCATCATTGTTCCATTTTTCATGTTTTGATACAACCCAACCATTTTAAACACAAGAATTTTCGATTTCTGTGCGTTAATCTTAACGCCCTTATCTTTACAAAATTAATGTAAAACATTTAACAATTTTTGTAGACCTACAACAGTATCTGCTTTAAGAGCAAGATCATCAGCAAACAATAGAGACAGTATTTCAGTAACATCAGGAAAGATCTGGATACCCTTTACACCACTTCTCTCAATATCAGTAACCAATTCGTTGATGAAAATTAAAAATAATATAAGGGATGCCAAACATCCTTGTTTCAAACCCATCGGACAGTTGAAATTTCAGTAAGACCCTCGCTTGTTCGCACACACGCTTGAACCGTATTGTACATGCCAAAAGTTGCTGCATATAGTTTCCCTTTTATACCCGGATGTCGTAGAGCAGTCCATAATTTGTTTCTATTTATCATATCGAAACATTTCATAAAATCAATGAATGCTATATAGAGTTTGCCGCCTGATTTTGATAACTGTTTACTAACAATTGCATTAAAAATAAAAACATTATCTGTAGTTGAATACCCCTCGCGGAATCCCGCTTGTGCTTCATGCAACTTCCCGAAAAAGTTAACATAAAAAGTTAACTTTCTTATTAAAATACTTGTATAAATTTTACCACATATGTCTAAAAGAGATATACCTCTATAATTACCTGGTACATTTATATCACTTTTTTAAATAACGGTACAATAACAGCTTTACTCCATTGTTCTGGAAAATATCCAGTATCAAATAATCTGTTAAAAAGTTTGGTTAACAAAGGTAACAAAAGGTCAATCCCATGTTTGAAAAATTCTGGGGTAATATTATCTTCTCCGCCACTAGAACCGATTTTCAGGGCTCTAACTGCTCTAAGAACCTCGTCGTCTGTTATTTCAGAATTAAAAATAGAATCCTCAATTTCATTTTCACAATTTTTAAAACATATATCTCGTTCAGTATTATTCTCAACGTCTTCTAGTGCAAAAAGGTTTTCAAAATACGTTTTCCACTCTACCTGAGATATTGAGTTTGTGATCGAGCCTGTTTTTGAGCACATACATTTTATTTTTTTCCAGAATGACTTAGAATTATCATTGGAGTCAATAAGTTCCTGTAATTGCGAGTCGCAATATTCCTTGCGTTTTAAGTCACAATGTTGTTGGACTTTGTTCTTAGCATTTAAATATCTATTTACATTGTTCTCACATCTATGACGCCTAAAAATACGAAGGTTCTTGTTTTTCAAATACTTCTCTGCATTCATTATCGAACCATTTAGGTTGGGTCATTGGTTTAAATTTCGACTTGCTTAAACAACAATTTCCGCTTGAATACAATATGTAATTCAATTTAGTTACTAGTATAATAGCAGACAAACTTGTTATTATATTTGAAATTTCAAAAAGAAAATTGTTGATAAAGTGTGGCGTTAAGAGTCTACCCAAATTTTGCCTGTATAACATGGTACTGTTTTCATCAAAAATATATTTGTCTATACTTTTCTGCCTAATATTTGTGTTCTGTTCAGTTTCTGGCTGATGAATTACTTTCAAATTAAAAGTAAGTCGTAAATGCGCCGACTCAGTTTGATCATCTATCTCAAAATCATTCAGAGAATTCAGTGCATTGTTAAAGAAAATCATGTAATCGATAACGCTACAACCGATATGACTAATATATGATCAGTAAGTCTTCCTTGTCATTTTCATTCATCAAAACAATTTTCTTGATATATACTATGTACCATGTTTTAAGTCATGAAAGATCAAGATTAATGTATTTTACTGATTTCTGGTAAGACTGCATAGCAATAAATGTTTTTAACTTTCATTGATCCATTACTCAAGGAAAAAAGCTGTAATTTACTGAATTACTTGTTAATCTAACAGCAGATTTTGTTCATTTTTCCCCCTAAGAATTTTTTAATACTCAACATGTTTAGGATTCTTGATATATCTTTGTCTTGTTGTGGAAATTCGTGTCGTACACTTTAAAGTGCTGCCATTCAATATCATTAAAGTTTCAAAGTTTATATATTAGGCAAAAATCAAGTGCTAACGGCGTAAAGTAGTACCTTGCCGGCGTAAATGGCGTAACCAAACAAGTCCGCCCAGCGCATTTTACAAACGGATCACGTCAGTCATTCTTGTGCCCGTGTGATACGAATTTTTCATGCGGCTTCCCTCAGTGATATTATTATTATCACGTTGGCTAAGAAGTTGCGATAGTGCTATGTCATTTCCATTCGGCATCACGTTTTAGCTTAGAAGTTGCGGTTGTGAAATGTCAAAATGAAAGAAGCATTCCATTATATACGCCGCCTCCTGGCGTGTAATAACTCGGTTTCGCCTCATTTATCTTACATGTATTACAATTTTGTATACCAGCATGCAAAGTATCCATTTATGTCCATTAACGGATACGAAGTATTTGGATTCTTCGTAATACTATATTGCGTTTTTTCATGTCCAGAATGAAGAACTAGAGATCTTGTAATCTCAGTTCGTATGCAACCAGTCAGCGAAGTAGACGGCTGTCAAAAAATAGTTCTGTGTCAACAATCTTTGTCAACAATGATTTGTGAAATAATATATAAGAGCCATAAGCATATTTCTATTGACATAAAATCATAAAGTCATAAAGAACAAAAAACATCCTACTTGATAAGTTGTGTGCCCTACACATAGCATATTGTTTTTGTTACCCACACATAGCATTTTGTCTTTTCTTTTTTAAATCTAGTGAGAAACATGACTTTTCTGGACCAACTTTTGTCAGCTGCTACATAAACTAAATATACGTTCTCCGCTCATAAAACCTTGTTGTTGCACACAATTTCAAGAAATTTATAAAGAACTTATGCATCAGGGTCCCACAAATAGCACGTCAATTTTCTGCTCGAAAATGTGCGATTCCACGTTTTATCAAACTTACAAATGCATTCTACTGATACTGAGAACCAGTGGTTGTATCTTTCTTTTGGCCAGGATCTTGTCTTTATTCTAAATTAAATTTTATACAAGATTGAGAAGATATCATGGAAATTGTTACCTGAATCGGGGTTTGTTGACATTTCCGTAACGCACAGATGGCAGAAAAAGTCACGTGGGAGCGGTACCGTAATTACGTCCCGTTTAAGAATACCCTGGACTTTGCTATGCCGGGGTGAATACGCTACCATGCGACTCCACAGGTACAGCAACGCAATATATAGTAACAATGTGCTTGCGATTATTAAACTTTCGTTATAATTATTCGCATAAAATGTGTTTAATACCAACAGTACTTAGTTGTGCTACATGTAAGAGTATATCAAATGAAAAATATTTGTGGAAAGCGTGTACTGTATCATCCGACATTGGTTATTTCCAGTAACTCGGTATTTCCAAATCGTTGAACTTTCGATCAGGATTTATATATTTATCAAATAACTGAAAGGCATCGTAAAGCTGTCTCTTACGACGTTGATAATTTTGAGTATCTCTTTTAAAACAACTATAATCGCTGCCATCTTGATGAACCTACATATATATATTCTTATGTGACTGAAATAAGGGAGTATATTTCGAAAAAATACGACAGTCAGTACACATTAAAAATACGGGAATCTAGATATACAATTCCGTAAATGACTGAAATTTGCTTTCATTTACATGGCACGCATGTTCTTAATATTTTCTGAATTTCTGTGTCTACAATGTTTATCAAGTCAAATCAGTGTTGAAGGAAACATCCGAATAAAATCCACCCATGCGAAGAAACGCATACATAAGTGGATACCGGAAGAGGAAAGGGCATCTGGGCATGTGTATCTTTAATAATTATGTTTTCTTATTAATTGTAATATGCCTGTCTATTTATAACCTATTCGCCAGCGACTTAAGCGACATGACGTGTAACCAGATGATGCACATGCGTACCGAAAGAGGATGGAACCGATGAACAATTCCAGTGGTATCAAATTCATTTATTCAGTATAGAAAGGTGATACCCCGTATTTAACCGATATACGGAATCGTTCTTGCAAGTCCGTATAGTAATAAAATACGGCATTACATATTCATGCTAATATCAAAATGTAGATGTGCCAGTTTGTGTACCACTGTACAGTTTAACCCAGTTTAATCCGGTTTAGTCACATTTCTTTTACATTGTGTAACATCTTGGTATTTCTTCGTTTACACTTTTGTAAGAAATAAGGAGGTAAGGTCGTGGTTCTGATTCCTGATTTATTCTACCTATAATTTTGTTTGTTTCACAAACTATTCCATAGTCCATAGAGTCTATAACAATATGCACTAATGCATAGAAATCCAAATGGCTCTGAAATATACAGATTTACTAGATTAACCAGATTTACTAAAAACCTCATACAATATAATACAAATATGAGAATTAAAGTTTTACAACAAGATCATTCTGTACGACATCTATAATGAACATATACTTATGAATGTCTTGTTGCTTATACATAGCACAGTGGTCTTTAGCAAATATCACTTGAGCAATTAATATTAAAAGACATAAAAATATAAGAAAAAAGTACAAGATCATCTCTGCAGTTTTAAACAACAAACTCACCAGATTTAATGGAATCTGCAAGCCTTTCAAGACACGTAGTAACCACTCACTCCACAAAAATCCTAATCTCTCCTGTGCTGGTGCTGTGTTTTCTACTGTTAATAATGAACAAGTTATTAGATACATGCATAAAATTACAATTGTTAAGAAGATGAATTAATGGAAAGTAATTGGGTCTGGAAAGAGTTTGGTATAAAATTGCCATCATGGAATCACATCGTTTCGGAAATCTTTACAAAAGCAAATTAAATTACTTCTTTATAGCATCATAAATCATTTCAGCAAGCCAACTAGTTACCTTTAAGAACCAAGCACAGCATCAAACAAACAGCAATAGAAATCAACCATAGAAGCATTGGAACAACCTTTCCCGGCAAAGTACAAAAGCCTTCTCCACAAACCGCCTCGATCTTGAATTTCGCTCACTTCAAGATCTCGTCTCGTTACAACGAGACTTCAAAAAAAACATCAGATAAGAATAAAACTGAGAGGTACCAATTAGGGAACCAAACTTAGAGGTATCCAATGGGGAACAAACCAAAGTAACCAAACAGTATCATTTATGGGCATATTAAAGGGTATTATATACAACATGAAGGGGAAACCATAAATGACTGAAATATTCACCCTACTACAATTGTTTTTGTAGGTCGTCAGAAATTACTTTTTTGTTTTAATTGTACTATACATTTAAAATAAAGTTGATGTATACATTTCAACCTAAAACGGATATAATTGTGTATGCTGATTTTCTCGCTCAGTTTTTGTTTTTTTTTACATTGTTTTAAGTTCATAAATATTTTTTTAAGTTTACTTCAAATTATTCAGCATATACTCTTGTATATCGAGGACTATTGCGCAAATCCATCCCATTATGTTTTTTTTTCATTTCTCACCAAATTTATTACCAGACATATTAGATTATGTCTGGATACGTGTTAGAAGTGTACAACTAAGAGCAAGTACCAGTATCCAAAAGTAACATTTAGCCGTTCGCGTATAACGGAAATAAAAACTGTGTTATATTTCCAGATTTAATGAAACACTTTGAAGCAAAAGTGTCACATTTTTGTAATTATTTTTAAGTAACTTGTTAATCGTATGTTTTGACACCCCGGCTGCATACAACAACAAAATTACGTAATATAACATCACAAAAGATAACTAGCGCACCTTCAAAATGCGTCTTATGTAAATTTTACTTGACTATCACTTTTAATAATTTGTTTTCATAAAAAAATATGATTATATTGTTAAATATGTATATTGTTATGCTTAATGTGTCATGATCTGATTAATTGCTCCAGGATCGAAACTAATATAGGCAACAAAAAATATTTATAAAATACATCGGTACCTGCGTATTTATTTTCTAAAGAATTTCGTATAATTATGATCATCTCGTTTATGCAAGTCACGAATGCAGACCGTATTTTTGCGTAGAAACTTCGAATAACACAATTCAAATTATCAACTTTGTTTACATTTAAAGTTAAAAGGTGTTCATTCTTTAATATGAGCTCGAGTTAAATGCTTAATATATTCTATTTAAAATTAATAAACAACATACATGCCACAAATCTTCTAACATTAGTATGCCGCCGGAACACTGAAAACTTGATACTTTGGGAATGCTGCATACACTAAATGCCTTTTTAATTACTATCAGTCGTCGAAACATTTCTCGAAATGCAGCTGTGGAAATATAAAGTTTCTCGAACATGGAGCAGGACTTGCTAAAAGCAAGTGGTATGCACATTCGGTACAAAATATCATTATACGAGATTGAGGACTTTGCCTTCGAATATATGAAATTTACAGGATGATATCTAAAACGATATATTTATCTAAAAATAACCAACGTGGTCGTTACCGGATAAACAAAAATACAGCTAATCTTCTTGAAATGTCAAAGATATAGATCAATACGCCCATTCGTTACTCAAAACATTGTTACAATAATTCCAGTGTTTTATATATAATTTGCAGAGAGTAATGTATTATCTATTGTTGACTGAACTTTATTCAATGGCGTCAGCTTCGTGCGAAAATCTCACCTAAACGAATCAAACATCAGACACGTCAAAGCGGAATTATTTTCCAACTTATCAAGTACTTTCTCCATATACTTTGGCTTCAACTTTAGAGACAATTAGGTAAACAAACATACACATCTAGATTCTGATATTACTATAAATATGTTATGCCGTAATTTTGAGAAAAAATATTTTGACCTCACATTTTGTGACTTAATTGATAAATTTTGCCATATACCCAAATGGAGGTAGGGGTACATAAATAGTCATTTCTCAAAAACTGTAAAAAGATATTTACTAAATTCAAAACTATTAGGATATAAAAATACAGTACTAACAAGTTCCTGTTACAGTTCTTTGATACAGATCTATGCCGACACATCACAAAGCTCGCCGAAACCTAAAAAACACATTTTTGTCAGTTTTTATCGAATTTCTATCTTATATGCACATTGACACCTATATTTTATTCTTGTATTCTAAAACAGGTTTTAATCAAACTGTAGGCAAAATAGCGTACTAAACGTATACACACATGAATATTCAAAGAATACGGATATCCGTATGTTTGTAGAAAGTGTACTGGTTAACCGATTTCCAGATGTTCCATATACGGATATGTGTACGAGGTCCGTATATTGTGCAAATAAGTCCCGTACATTTGCAAAAAAACTGACTCGTACACTCTTGTGTATCAACCCTCTTTTCGCAGTGTATTTACGTTTGAGTAATAAACAATAGCGGGGAGCTGAATACCCCACTTGCTTAGCAAGGAATACGGGTTCGTAATAGATAAAAGAAAAGAAAATAGTATTAGATTGAGATATACAAAATATATTATACGATAATCAGTTTAAAGGATATTTCAGTTTGATTAGTTGCATTTTATAATGTAAAATAGTTTCAAACTTTATGCGTCTTAGAATTTGATCAAAATTTTCGTAACGTAATGCATGTAGTACTTATCTATACTATAAAAAGCTAAAACTCTTACAGAGCTGTAATAAGGAATTAAACAGAAAACGTTTAAACAGCCTAATATTTCATGTAAGATTCACATTGCCAGATGACTAAAATTTGGATAATATGAATAAACATCTTATTGAAAATTTTGTCTTTATGTATTTGTTTATAGTAAGAAAAACTGGACATGTTAATAGGAGTGTTTCAATGAGAAGGCAGAAGAGATTCAATTTTTAAAGAAACTTATCTCAGCATTGTCTCTGTTTTGAAATACTACTTTACACTCTAAATACGAATTTTGGTAATTGTTAACATATTTTATTTTATATGAATAAATACATAATTATAAACAAATAAATAAATAAATGATTAAGTGAAACCAACGATTAGTCAAATCACACAAATAAATGTAGGTACTGTATATAACCTAGGCACAGGGTTAGATAATGATAAAGCAGATACAATGATACAAAGCTTGAAATTGCCTGTAACGCTTTATTGGTCAGTGATGATAAAATCTGAATGGCATAAAGAATACTGCTACCTTTTGATTATAACGCATTTCATCTTAATGTCATCCACTCTGGATAATGTAGTTATAAATTGCATTAAGAAGCGTTTTAATTTGACTGCATTGTTTAACATTAGATCCTTTTTTCTATTCAACTACTTTGTGGTATAAGAACTAAAGGCAATTACTTTACTCTAGCATCGTTTTTATCGTACATATTTTCTTTTTTAAGGTCAACGAGAACCACATATATGTCGGGCTTATATTCGTATCGCCGAAGTTTTTTTGGAATTTTCAGACGTCTTAAAAGAAGGAGAGTAAAACATATTGTGATTTTGTTTTCATGTGCAGTTTTCCTATCGTGGTGGATTTTACTTCCGCTCGTGTATGAATTTGTGATAAATATTTTATACATATTTGTACTACAGAGATGCATGAACGGTGATTTGTTGTGGAAACATATGACGTTTGAATATATCGAAGGAAACAAGTTTAAGGACGTACTTCTCAATTGTATACCTTCTATTCCCGATAAAGAATCGCCGATCGGCTGGCATGTACCTGTCTTAGAAGAGTCCCTTTCAAAAGAGTATTTGAAACTTCCAGTTAATCAAAACTTTACTGATTATATATTAATTTTGTCCCCATTAAGAGATGCTTCAAAGCATTTGCAGCAATTTAGCTCACAACTTGAAAAACTAAAATATCCGCATAATCTTGTAAGTATTTGTTTTGGTGAAGAAGGAAGCGTTGACAATACGTTTGAAATAGCTACACAAATATCCCATAGATTGAAACATGAGTATGGATTTCGAGACGCAAAGGTATACAAATTGCCAATTACTGGGAACAAAAGTACTCGCAAAACTCGCCATTTTCTTTCAAAACAAGAAAATCGACGACGGCATTTAGCTAGAGCTAGAAACCTCTTGACTAAACTTGCTTTAACAGATGAGAAATGGATTTTGTGGATAGACAGCGATGTGCATCAGTTTCGGTCGGATCTAACTGAACAGTTTCTTTTCTCAGATAAGGATGTAATGGCTGCGTCAACCCTTGTTTCGAAAGTGGATCTTTCATATATTAGAACTTTTGGGGTGTACGATAGAAATACGCGTAGAATACATATCGAAGATAATGACAAGACACAGTATAGTCTTTTTTTAAGCGATTTGAAAGCTGAGGGTCGAGAGGCAAAAGTTGATCTTGTCGGAGCGTGTGCTCTGATGATACGAGCGGATTGTGTAAGGAAAGGACTATTGTTTCCTGAGGAACCATATTTACCGAACGGTCCTATGTTTGCTTTTGAAGGTCTTGAAAGTGAAGGACTAGGACAATTTGCTAAAGATATGGGTTTTCAAGTATACGGTCTACCTTTTCTTGAGGTATACCATCTATATGACCCAACGAGGAAAGAAGGTATAGTAAAAAGCATTTTGTACTTTATATATACAAGGCTATAACTTCTTGTTGAGTGTTGAATATTGGGACAACTAGCGTGAAAACTTAACATTATTGAATAATTATGTTTACGTAATTGACTTGAATGTGTCAAGAAAATGTTGTATAAATGATATCCTGTGAGATTTTATAACTGAGAAGATTTCTTCAACTGTTAATTATTTCATCAGTGCATGTAGGTTTCATGTCTAACTTCCATCCAATTGAGTCCAATCATCATATATTTCCAAAGTATTAGTCTCAAATTCCTCAGAATTTTTTGTGTATTATATAGAAACATGAATGAGGTACTCCGGAATATATTAAACGGTATGAAGAAACAGTAATAGCTAAAACTGATTCGCTATGATTTCAATATTCCAAAGCAGAATACGAACAACAATGTAGTGAGAAATTACTAGTATTGTGTAAATAAATTTGCTTTAGAATAATATCACTTGTAATGTATAATGTTTGAATAAATACACCCCATCCACTTTAATTTGAGCATATGTCAACTGTCTAAACGAGTTTATAATATATTGGAATAACTATTAAATATATTCGTAAATATTGTTTAACTTTATCATATAATTTTTTAGAACAATGATGGTAATTATTAGATACTGTATATTCTCCCACTAACTTTACAAATTCTGAAGGAAATTCAGTATTGTAAAATTACAAATACATTATAAAAATGTACAAAAATGTAAACCCATATAAATGTTGAGAGAGTATTTAACGACATTAATTAAAGATAAATATCGGCAAATATCCATTTATGGACTTTTCCAACTGACAGACAATGCAATTTGATAGATTTAGGTTATGTCATTTTCTGAAAACTAACCACATACTCTGAGTGGGCATTGAATTGCAAACAAACAAATGCAGAAAAAGTAGATCTTAAAATTGCGATTAACTGAAACGTATAAAATATACTCTTCCAATTAAGCCGGAATAAACTGAAATATTGCTGTCATATTTCAGAATTATGCAGTAATTTCAGGAATACCAATGTAATGAAATGACATGTTTAGCCACATAGCAACATCTTAAACTACATGACCGCCATTCAAACATCAGCACCATGCGACATATTTTATTAAAATATTAAACAAATAGAAAGGTTTTTCTATTAGAAGCCTTCGTAAAAAGCCTTCAAATAAGCCTATATGTTTCTTTTTACGAGAATAGAACCAAGAAAAACACATGCATATACGTATTAGGTCATAAATATATGAAAAGGCATGTTTACATGAAATAATAAAGCAATTAAAACAAAACGCCGTTCCTAGCCGCAGTTCCAGTGAATCATATGTGGCTACAGGTATATATAGGGAATTACCTGTTTATGGTGACATTTGCGTACTGATACGTCTGTTAACGTTTGATGCTTAGTTTGAAGAGAGCTGAACACAAAGTCGGTTACCAGAAGTGGGACCTCACGCATGGTTGACATAACAAGGGACATAACAATACTCACTTATAGGGCGTATTATGTCTATTGTTTTAGTGCATTTAAATGTTAGATTGTGTAGCTTCACTTTCCGAGGGATTAAGAGCTCACCAGATGCTGTAACAAACTTCTGTTCGATATTATTCTAACAGCCTCTTTTTTGACACAAAAGACATCTCATAATATGCGTGCTAACATAACATGCATATGTCAAAGTGATCCTGCCTATAGTGATGCATTGTCTATGATGTAGTTATGTATCGCGCTATTTGGCTATGTGTACTCTGTTCGTTATTATTCTAACAGCCTCTATTTTGACACAAAAGAGAACATACATTTTATCAATTGCATAAATCTATTTACCGGATTGTTCTTTTAGTATGGAGAAAGGGCTTTTATATGTGCATGCATTAACGAACAAAACAAACATTGGTTGCTTAAGTTTTTCGGTAAAAGGTGCATACACTCTTTAAGATTTTTAATTATTCATTAAATTTTCAAACGCAAATTATTATTTTGTTTCTGAAACAATTCAAATAAAATTCACGGCATCAACTCTTAATAGTAATAAATATTTCCATCAAACAAATTGAAGTGGCTTAACCAATCGGGTCGACATTGCTCCGGATATAAATTGGGCAATTATTCTTTGGAAAAGTCCGCTACGTTAATTTTGCATTCAATTTTCAAAAGGCCATTTGATTCAAAAGCAATTCAAGTGGAACTCAAGTGGCATTCACCCTTTATAGTAAGAAACATTTCCCCAAAGTTAAATTGAAATTACATTACAGGTTAGCTACTTCCTGTTGAGTGTATTAGGCAAGCGGACAAAAATCCCAAAAGGAACGGTTTTAAGGCCTTTCAGGACTGCCCAGCCGCTTAAGATTCAATGTTTATCATAGAAAGTATGAGCATACAATAAGGCAATTTGTCTCTGAGTGAGCTTTGTATGCCACAATACTTGTCTGCCTTTGTGTGTTATTGGGCTTTTACGAATATAATAAAGTATAAAATGTATATAATCGATTATTTCATGTCTTTACCCATAGCAACTGTGAGAAACTCCCATGCATTTATCGCTTATCCGTTATCCATCTTCACATCAGTCACATTCGTTTACAGCTCTAGTAACGTACATATTTAAAAATGATAATTCACCCTTATACATAATTCACAACAATTACAATTTGTAATACTTCTCACCATATTCTCCTGCTAAGCAATCGGTATGAGTGACTTTTACGGTAATGTAAACATAAACTTACCTCGTAATTGCACTGAAAACCTAAACAAAACAGTACCAAAAAACCCTTGTCTAAATTACGTGTGAAAGTGGCATGGAACTTCCGATTACAAGAATGAAACTGATCTTTTGGCTCATTCAGAGGATGATATATATTGTGCGATGTCACATATTTGCACCAACTGCTAGATACCACTTGTCACCTAAGTAGGTCTTAAATTATGCAATAAAGCATGCGTACTATTGTTTGCATCAACAATTGCAATTGCTGTGCCTGTGTTGGAAATCGCAGCCAAACTTCCGGAATCCATATACAGAACAACAGAGTTCTGTTTACAAGGAAGATGTTCTTCTAACATTTCGCATTAACGTAAGTGAATTTTTTCAACTGTACCTATTTTCTGAAAAAAACGAATTGTAAATGTAAGGGACACAAAAGCAATTGATCACACTGTATCGGCAAAACGCACTGGCTCCAATTTAACGATAATGCTCCGACAAACGTAACGAACCGGCTCCAATAATAAATGGCTGATTTAGTAAACAAAACCCAAGTCAGTATAACAGATTCGTGTATATTATATGGTAAAAATCGCAACTTCTGAAGAAACGAATACTCTTATGGAATGCTCACTTCTTTCCTGCATGGCCGTAGCTAGTCGGCTGTTTCAGACATCGATGCGTGTGAAAGTAATGCAAGTTGAATGCAGAGGATTCAACGGTAAAAAGTGCAAAACACACCCAAAATGCATGGATTTTGTTGAAAATTATCGAAGTTAAGGTGTTTAGCATAAAAGATTTGCACTGGCATATAACTTTGGGTCAAATGTCGTGAGCATGTACCAACACTTTACCGATCTGCTATTTTTATAGGCAAAACTTACACATTTAAAAATACAACGATTCAGGCTCCAATTGACAATACAACTAAAGTGCTCCAACTCGTGTTTCACGGATCATTTTGAAAGACGTTTTTGAACAATTACAAATATAAAAGTAACTCTTATCGGACAAATTTATGTGTTTTCTTAGTGAAAAATTGAAAATTCAACTCAGAACTTTTAAATATTACAAAATACTTTCCAAAATGGTAGGATTCATGGACACAGTGTTTACAGCTGCTCGCTCTCGCAAAATCATTGACATTCTTATTCATCAGTATAAAACTAAAGGCTAGAATTAAAGAAAGTAAAAATCTAGGTACGAATTCGCAGAAATCGTTTGAAAAGGTCGGTTACACGGCACCGCTACACTATATGTTATATTGAAATTTCAAAAGTGTTTGCAACGCTTTTGAATTTGGTAGCGAATTACTCCAAATTTAGAGATGTACGTAACATGAGTTTATACTGGAGCCTTTTTATATCACCATATGATCTAAAATACGTTATTTACATACAGTTTGAAGAAATTATTTTTTACGAAAATCTGAGAGCGAACAGCTTTAAGGTTTTATTTGACCTAGCGTTTTGACCGCTATCAATAATCACATGCAGCTTAGACTAAAATCGAAATTGTCATCTTATGAAAATTTGGAAAGCGACGGTTGAAAAATTTTGCATTCGCTATTCATGCTTTATCGTCTTTCTGTGAACTTGGACACGACCTCAATATAATCTATCTGAGCTGTTTTGCATCAGAGTGCTTATTTCGATAAACTTTCTGGAATTCTCACCCAGCCAGTTCGTGTTGAGTTTATTCTGGTCAAATACAAAATACAAAAATAGCAAAAAAGGTACTGGCACTTGATATCTACTGAAATAGTACTGTAGACTTTAAGCCATTATTAAAAATTGCATAAAAACAAAAATAATATCAAACAGGGAATTAAAACCATTCAAAAGTAGAACATTTGCCCAATTAGTCGAGGTAGAAATGGAAGAAAACAATTACGGTGATTTATTTATATGCCTAAATTCTGTAGCTCTACAGCGACATAGTCAAGGTAGACAATACGTAAATGTTTATCAGTTTATCACTAACAAACCGAGCAGAGTGGTATACGGTATCCATGAATCCTGTTATTTGAGGAAGTATTTTGAATACTTAAATGTTAGTTTATACTTATTTATTTTGGCTCGATTGTATAGAAAGCGTGAAGCTTGGAGTCACACTCGAGTCTACTTCATGAAAAAAAGTACTGGTGTCATATCAGGAGGTACGGTCGTGACCCCAGTGGGGCTCGAACTCGCAACCCCTGGATGAGCGATGTCTCCTTTAAATTATTTTTTTAAGAGAGTGGGTACAATTAAGGTGACATAAAACTCAACATTTTGTTCGATAAGAGATTTTTTCTTATGTTTGTAATTGTTAAAAAACGTCTGTGCAAATGATCCGTGAAACACGAATTGGAGCATTGTCGTTGTATCGTCAATTGGAGCCTGAATCGTTGTATTTTTAAATGGGTAAGTTTTGCCTATAAAAATAGCAGATCGGTAAAGTGTTGGTACATGCTTACGACATTTGACCCAAAGTTACATGCCAGTGCAAATCTTTTATGCTAAACACCTTAACTTCGATACTTTTCAGCAAAATCCATGCATTTTGGGTGTGTTTTGCACATTTTACCGTTAAATCCTCTGCATTCAACTTGCAATACTTTCACACGCATCGATGTCTGAAACAGCCGACTAGCTACGGCCATGCAGGAAAGAAGTGAGCATTCCGTAAGAGTATTCGTTTCTTCAGAAGTTGCGATTTACCATATAAAACACACGAATCTGTTATACCGACTTTGGTTTTGTTTACTAAATCAGCCATTTTTTATTGGAGCCGGTTCGTTACGTTTGTCGGAGCATTATCGTTAAATTGGAGCCAGTGCGTTTTGCCGATACAGTGTGTTGATGGCGACCCTAGTGCTAAAGCTCTATTGCCAGAGGTAAGTTTACACGTAACCTACGACATGAGATGGGATAGAAATTGAAGAAAAAAACTATGTGAAAATTGTCACATCGTCGGCTGTCGTCCAGTAGCATTTTGACGTAGCAATGTGCTGTGGTGACTTATATTTGCCGTGTTTTCATTACGACCGTCAATACAGCCAAAATTAACATCCGCCAACAAAGAACTGAATTAGCAATGTTTCAAATATTGGTTCTTGTGTTGTTTGAGAAATTCCCCATTTTATTTCTGAAGTACGTATAGCATATACTAATAACATTACGTATCAGTTAGAAAGATCAATTGAGACTATTACTGACACTGTCGACAATATTTTCATTATATATATTGGTCCTTTTGTATAAAGCCTATTCCACTTTTGATCCCAAATTTTGACACCCACATATGAACGGGTCCCGCCTCAATCTTATCTTTTTTTGTGATCTACAAAAAACACCATCAGGAATTTAACGTTTTTGAAACCGCGACGTCGTTATGTACACTGGGAATGATTAACGTTTTCTCTTCCGATACAGAGAAGTTACGACATAATTAACGTGTTGTTCCATTAACTGTTCAAGGGACATTTCAAAATAACAGTAGCAGAGTTATTAATCGAGAAGATCAAGATAACAAACGTAACGCTACAGAAAATGATGAAAAACTAAGTAAAATAAGAATAATTATCTCTGCTTTCAATGATTCCCTTAAAATAATTCGTAAAATTTTATATCCGACTGTCTTACCTAGATCTGTTGATCTGAACAACTATGTGATATCAATTTTACAAAACCTTCTCGTGACGTTTCCATTAGGTGGCGTAGTATAAATGCGTCATTAGAAGTTATAACTTGGTGACACGCGTTGATCCAAGGTGGTAGCGTGCATTCTGCGTGCACCCCTTATTCATACCACTGTCGAATATACATGTATTTTCCTCATCTGTAGATATGAAGGCATATTGTATGTACTTTGTTTTATATGTATCACGTCTGTGACGTATTTCCATCTACCTGATTCGTGGGTAGAAAGGTGCCGTACATTTTCCCGCCTCTGAATTACCTAACTTGCCAGGGACTGACGACAAACCTATTGATGTCAATCAATGCATTTAACCGCATCTGCAAATACTTAAGCGGTCGAAATTCATAAGTTAATTTAATAAGGCATGTTCCGCAAAATCACGCTCTCTACGTCTACAATGTTATTATATAGACAGGAATGACTACGTACACATTCTTCCTCGTTTCTTAGTACATTTCCAATTGTGAGTAATTGTTGATCATTATTTAAAAATTATCATTAATTTTATCCGATATATTGTCGATATAAGCCATTTTACTAAACAAGGGAAAACTCAAAGCCCCAGAATTTACGCCGAGAGTTCACACACATTTTTGCAATACACACACTCTATCAGTGGTAGTTTTATTACTGTATGCTGTAATTCTTTCAGTCGACTTAAAATATTTAAAGCATTTTTAATTTCAATTTCCAAAATGTATAAAATTTTTCCTAATTCTGTGTTTTTTCAAGAATTGAATCATCAAAATAGGAACGACCTTTTGTAATCGAACGTCTTGTCAAAGGGTATCTAGCACTATGGCGCTAGTGGAGATTGAACCCTCGATGCCATGGACTTTTCTGAGATGAAAACCATGCAGCCCCAAAAGTACAGTAAAGCAATATATCGTGGAACAATGTGCTTGCAATTATTTGCAGTAGCACATAATCCTATCGTTTTAAGAAATCAACGGCGGGGGATTGTGCATGTTTTCATCGCTCTTGTTGGTCTAAAATGGAAAATTTAAATGTATTTATAGCTTTTTATGAACTTGTAGACTTGCAAACCATCTAAATAGCAAACAAAAAGGTCTATCTTTGAGGGAATAAACAGAATATAGTTTTGATCAAAGCATGAATGAGTATAATTAAATCTGTGTTTAATCTGTTGTACATTTTGTATTATAATTATTACATACACACTTTAACACGCAACTAATTCATGTGTTGGCAAGAGTTTGATCCCGCCAGTGTCATAAGGACATTTATTTTCATATTGGCGCTCTATTTCTTACAGGATGATTCCTTAAATAGTGAGTCGCTTGAGCGATAAATATTAGTTGTGAAAGCTTGTTGCGCAATCAATAATAAAATTAAACTTTTTAAGTATCTTTATCAAAACATATGTTTTTCGTAAATAGTTCATCCAAAAGGACATTTAAAACAAGAAGGCCATATTATCGCTGAAGTGAGTATCTTTGAAAAGAATAGGTCAAACCGTAGTAATGAAGGTCAGTCATAGTAATTTTCGAAATTAGTTTGCAAAACTGCACACATGGTGAATACGAGGTCAAGTTCATGGCCAGTCAAAGTTAAAATCTACATTCAAATATGTACATCTAGTTCAACTGCATTGCTGAATCTAAATAACACAAGAAAGTAGGTCAATGGGTTAAGGTCAAGGTCAGCCAAGTACATACATGCATAGACAGGACTGTGTATCAAATAAGTCATTATCTATTTAATTTCATTTTAATTTAAAGGACAATAACTTTAGTGTTTACTTCATGTGATTGGACATCTACTTGAAAGAACAGGAAACGTCGTTACAACGCCTTATGTAAATGACGTCATTTCCCGACTGTCTGTTTTGTTTTCATTTCTAAGCTTAGACAATATGTAGATTATAAAAGTGCTTACAGATTTCTTGGAAGTCAATATTGCCGAAAATTTGAATTAAAGAGTTGTGTTTAACTGAAGAAAATGTATACTTATTTTTCCTTGTTGAATATTCTAAAATATTTTATTTAAACATGTAGATTTTTCAAGGTTCTTCAATATACCTTAATATAAAATAAAGTATACCTTAGAGCGCGTCAAGTTTGACTGGGGTCATGATTTGAAAAAAAATCTTAGAAGAGGGACATCAAATATTGCTACCTGCCAAATATCTAAGCTCTATGCTTCGTGGATTGAGACCAAAACATTTTTAAGATATTCTGATATAAGCCTATTTCGTTAAAACCGCTGACCTGGGGTAATGATTTGAACAAATCGGTAGATCTCAATAAAAAGAAAATGCTACTTGTCAACTATCTAAGCTTTGGGCCTTCGGGTTTTGGAGAAAAATATGTTTAAATGTGTAAAATCGAGCGATGTTCAAAACGTCTTGTATCTGTTGTTTATCTTAAAAGTTTTATTTTTACGGCTTCGCTACACATCTACAAAAAATATGAAGAAGTAGTTTTTTAAATTGCTTCTTCTAATTCAACAATCAATGAAATATACCCAAACATGATCCGTACTTCATTGTTTTGAACGCGTTCAAAACAGACGGACAATAGTCAACTGCAAATATGGTCCACTGAACATAAAAAAGAACGTCCACTGTAGTATCCTTGCACTGACTCATTGAAAAATATACAGATTAAACAAAGGTTGTCCTATACGCCCGATTGATATGCTATTAAGCCACGTCGGCCCCTGTTGTCCCTGGGTGTCACATAAAAAGTTAATAAAAATGAGGAAAAGAACATCTTGGGTACGGCTCCCCCTCTGCGACGCAGCGGAGTTTCCAATTACAACGCCAATATGGCTCTGACTGGCCAAACGGAAAAATATGTCATGACAATTTCGCACTCAATATTCAAAGAGCCATAACTCCTGGTGTGTCTAAAGATGGGGTCATGATTTGAAAAAAAATCTTGGAAGAGGGACATCAAATATTGCTACCTGCCAAATATCTTAGCTCTATGCTTCGTGGATTGAGACCAAAACATTTTTAAGATATTCTGATATAAGCCTATTTCGTTAAAACCGCTGACCTGGGGTAATGATTTGAACAAATCGGTAGATCTCAATAAAAAGAAAATGCTACTTGTCAACTATCTAAGCTTTGGGCCTTCGGGTTTTGGAGAAAAATATGTTTAAATGTGTAAAATCGAGCGATGTTCAAAACGTCTTGTATCTGTTTTTTATCTTAAAAGTTTTATTTTTACGGCTTCGCTACACATCTACAAAAATATGAAGAAGTAGTTTTTTAAATTGCTTCTTCTAATTCAACAATCAATGAAATATACCCAAACATGATCCGTACTTCATTGTTTTGGAACGCGTTCAAAACAGACGGACAATAGTCAACTGCAAATATGGTCCACTGAACATAAAAAAGAACGTCCACTGTAGTATCCTTGCATTGACTCATTGAAACATATACATATTAAACAAAGGTTGTCCTATACGCCCGATTGATATGCTATTAAGCCACGTCGGCCCCTGTTGTCCCTGGGTGTCACATAAAAAGTTAATAAAAATGAGGAAAAGAACATCTTGGGTACGGCTCCCCCCTCTGCGACGCAGCGGAGTTTCCAATTACAACGCCAATATGGCTCTGACTGGCCAAACGGAAAAATATGTCATGACAATTTCGCACTCAATATTCAAAGAGCCATAACTCCTGGTGTGTCTAAAGAAATTCTAGTGAAACTGACTGAAAAACAACTCTATATAGAAAAAAATACATTTCCGTAAAATTCGATTAAAATTACACGGCTAATCAGGTTGATATGGCTCCGGATATAAATTGGGCAATTTTATCTTGGCAAAATCTGCCATGTAAAATTCACATTCAATTTTCAAGGGCTTCTGCAGCAATTTAACTAAAACAAAAAGGGCATAAACTCTATATAAACATTTTCACATTCTGACTGAAATTGCATAGATATGGTTAATGACAGTCCTTGCTTTCGGATGGATTGACGAACGGACGTTTAGCCGCACTGCGCAGCAACGTATTACGTCACTTCGGAGGTATAAAGTAAAGTACTTAAGTTGCACTATAGCATCACTACACTGCCCATTTAAAAGGAACATGAAGTGGCTCAAATGCAGGACTCAAAGAGACTATTGTTACTACGTCTTTAAACAGCTTCTGTTCATACACCGCTGGCTGGTATGCTAGGTACAAAATGGCAAACGTGTTCTTGTAACGAACCGTGTAATTCGTACTAGACAGTGATTCAGTATTACTCAAAGCTACAATTTGTTACAGTAGTACAGTTATCATCATTATGATGCAGTGTAATAGATCGTACTATACTGTAGAAGGCTTTAGAGAATTGCAATACCTTACAGTTCTACATAACACCAGTACCCTACACCTACATTATTGTACAACTCTTTATTGAATTTAGTAATAATACGGTATTCCGTAGTCGATAATATATATTGCAACGCTGGCAATTGAAATCTAAAAGCTTAAAGGATCCACTTAAAGAATTTAATCTTTGTACGAAAGACCGGTGGTGACATTTCAACTTTAATATTTCAAAATTTCACGAATTCACGATTTTACAAATTCACGATTTCACGATCTAACTTCAATAGTTTACTTCACGATTTCACGATTTCACGACTTTTCGATTTCTAAATTTCGAAATTGCGATTTAATAAAGTAATCTAAAGACGTTATTCCTGCAATCAGGGTTCGCTTTGGAAGAACACTTTATACAAACAAATTTAAGGGACAGACACTAGTAGTGCTGAACTTAATTTTTCCCCAAACATTATAGTTCAGTATCGTTATATACAAATAGCTTCGCTAGAAAGTTCAGTACATGAGATCACTAGTTAATATGTTGTCAATAAATAATCATATACATGTAGTTGAATAACAGTCGCGCTAAAATGTCTAGAAAACCAGAGCAGCAGTTATTGGTATAACAGAAACGTGGCTGGATGAGACGGTGTTTGACTCTGAAATTATCATTCCCGGTTACTATGTGGTTAGGCGCGACAGGAACAGAGAGGGAGGAGGAGTCTGTATTTTTATTCGTTATGATTTAACTTTTAATAATAGAAATGATTTACTTGCCATCAAATTGGAAGCTGTGTGGATTGACATCTTACTGCAGCACTCAAAGCCTATATTATGCGGAATCATATACAGACCGCCGAAACAGTTAAATTTCTATACGTTGTTTGAGTCGTTGATGTCTACTAACTAGTTTTCTGAACTGGTAACCATCATTCTCGGTGATTTTAAAACATATGTTTTAAAATGTTCAAATACACGTGTTTTAGTTAAATCTTTAAACATTTCATCAAATTTTCTGAATTTTACCCAATTTATTACAGAACCAACTAGATGAACTTTTTCATCAGCAACAGCTATAGATCTTAAACTAGTATCCGACAACAGCAGGATTTCTCAAAGCGGCGTTGTAGCCGTCGGCATCAGTGACCATTATTTAACGTTTTGTTCAAGAAAGTTGAGGAGTCGTAATAACAATATATCGTGGGTGGCCCTGTTTCAGTGATGGCCCTGTTTCGGTGACCCTTTGAAATTATGCAGTCATTTCTAAGTGCAATATTTTGGATAACTATTTATACCAGGGTTGTGAAATATACCATTTTAGCTTTCTTCAGATTGGAAGAAAAGTTGCTTACAGCGACAGTTTAATCATGTGGTTGATATTTCCAGGGTAACCCTACTTTTGAGGCATTTTCTTAATACTTTTTTACACTTTCAAGTTGAGACAAAAACATAATTTCAACTAATTTTCTTTCTTCACATGACTGTTGTCTTATTTTCTCCCTGTTTGTATGCAGATGTAACTGACAAATAAGAACTTCTTGATAAAAGACAAGTTTTAAGCATGTGATCTGCTTATAGCTTTTACATGAAAAAATGGCCGATCTGAGAAGTTGTGATTAACTTTCAAATCTGATATTTTTTAAATAAGGTGACAAATACCATATATATTTTTATGAGATACGGTAAACAGATTCTTGTTGCATAATACAACTCAATACCATTAGATTTTAACTATAAAAAAACATACTTTTGCCCACTCTTTGAACCCCACCCCTTGTGATTTATAGTATTTATAAATGGTGTAACCATTAAAATGAATGTGCTCTGTATCTCATTATAAACAAGGCTCACTCTGGATATTTATTATTTTTTTGTTCAGTTTGTGAAAGTCAACTTTGTGCAAATGCCAATTACCGGCTAACAACACTTGTTTACATATGAAGTAGGGGTCACTGAAATAGGGCCTGCTGAGTATCTGTAGTGCAAAACAGGGGTGTCTATGATAAACAGCACAATATAATTTTGTTGGAGTATTTTCCACTTTTTATACATCACACAAGTTAAGGACTAATAACACAATAGTAATTCATAAAAATAATAGGTCTTCCCCAACAGATTTGGTAATTCTGCCTGAAGTATTCTTAGGGTCACTGAAACTGGTCCATCGAGGATAAAAGATCACAATACCGTAAAACTCCGTTCTTTGAAAAATTACAGTAAAATCTTTCTCTAAGAGAAAATACATTCGATTGACTGGATGCCTGTACTTATATGTGACAACGTGATTGAAGCATGGTCTCTTTTTAAAACATCACTATTGTGTGTTATTGATGAAATTGCACCTGTAAAGGAAACACGTATCAAAACTAGGACAGAGCCATGGATGAACAGGGATTTACTTGAGCTGATTTAAAAGAAAAATAAATTCTTTAAAAAATCTCAAAGTCAAGATTTTTTTTACTTTATAAACAGGTTAAAAATCAAGTGCAATACCAAATTAAAAAGTGTAAAATTGATTATTTCAAAACTAATATTGAAGAGCATAGATCTGCCTCCAAAAAGTCATGGAATACCTTAAATTTTTAGGTGTGCCATCTAAAAAAGGCTCTTCAACTTTAAGTATTGGTTTGAACATTAATAACACTTTATTTTGCTTATCAAATGTTACTTTGTTTTAAAGATGCTTACCCTGAAATAAATTAAAACCCCATTTTGTTGAGATTTTGCGGCATGTTTATTTTGCCTGATTGCATCTAGTGCATGGTCATTTATGGTTTTAAACCTGTTGCTAGTGATAATGATAAATTTAACAACTTCTGGATATTGGCATGAATTTCAAATCGCTCCGAGTTATTTTCCGGAGGCCCCAAAAAGTTGCCTAAAAGTATCCAAATCCGAGTTGTTGCCGGTGTCGGCCATTTTGAATTTACTTTTGCAGACGAATTCGGCGTTCAATAGCCCGCACATTCATGTCTGAAATAAAAACGAAAACATTTTTAAAATCTTTATTTGGACAATATTTACTTGACACAATGAAATATTATTTTGTTTGTTTATTTTGTTAAAATTCACGCCGTATCGAAAAACTAGTAGTCAGTGTAAACAAAAATTCATTATTTGAAGGCGTAAAATTTCAAATATGCACATGTACTCGACAGGAATTTAACTTGGACCTTTTTTATTTTAATATGTGTTCGAAAATATGTTATTTTTAGAGAATTTGGAGAAATTCATTTTCAACAAAATATGAAAGCGGACCGCTTTAAAGGAAAATAATAGATAATAAAATCTGATTCAAAGACTGGCTACATGAATATATTTATCAAAGCTGCTCACTCTCAGTTGCAGTTGAAAAAAATAAATTTTTCAAAAATGACATACTTAATATATAAATATAAAACTAAAGGCTAGAGTTAAGAATAGAAGTAATAATATAGGTAGGAATTTGCAAAAATCGATCGAAAATGCAGGTTTTACGGCACCGCTACACTGAATGTTTATATTGGAATTTCAAAAGCGTTTGCAACGCTTTATTATTTGGGAGCGTATTATTTCAAATCTACAGACATATGTGACAGTTATTTATACAGGAACCTTTTTATATGACTGCATGTTATAGTATGTGTTATTTTCATACAGTTTGAAGACTTTTTTACCAAATCTGAGAGTGAGCAGCTTTAAGGTCAGCTTAAGAGTACAGTGATACCATATTAAAACGTTAATTGTGAATAGTGCAACATTTGTAAGTTTACCTTTTCCATCTGTGACAACTATGTTTGGTTAACAACATGGAGATCATATTTCCACAGAAAGTTAAGTTAGCGATTTGTCCACACAAAAACTGTTCTTGCCATTTGTAGTTAGCTTCACACTTCACAATTTCTGGATTTGTATGAAAACGAAAACACTTACATACATTGTGTCTCGATGAGAAAAGCAACGAATGGGAATTGCGACGAGTATTTGCATAGTTAAGCCAACGGATACACACAGGCTGATCAAAATCCATACTGTTCTTAATACAGTAATGAAGTATATATCAGTTGCAATATCAGTTCTCTATCTTATTGGTATACATGTATATTAAAGTCGCTTAGATAAAAGTTTCTGCATATTTTTGTTTATTTTTCTGCTGCATTAACAAAGAGTGTTAACCTGAATACCATTTTTTTCTACAAAGCAGAGCCCCGTCACAATTATTGATTAATACTACTTTATTTTATTGCGCAACAAATTCCTACAGCTTAGATTAATAGCTCTCGAGACGCATAAAGAGGAAATCAACCTCAAGAGAGGCAATGTTGAAATCTTTGTGTCAGGACACAACCTCATTGACACTGATGATGATCAAATCCTGGGCTTTCAGATCCTGAGGCAAACGCGCTACTACGATGATCATAATTCTGGCATGACTTATTGTCGCCATATTAATTACGTAAGAGAAACTTGCAAACACCTGCAACCATTTCATGTGCAGGATTCTTCTTTTGTGTAAAAATAGCTTTTTGCCTTCACTTCCCGCAGCCATTAATCGTGTCGGCCTTTAAGACATTTTGGGGGCTCATAGGAATTCATGGTCAAACATCAGACAATAAAAAGGACATTTAGAGAGACTGTAATATCTTGCACTGAAGCACTTCTTTCGTAATTTATTGTCTTCAAATTTATATATATGTATATATATAAATGAAAAGATAAAAACACTGTTCATGAGATAATTGAATTATTATTTTGTGAGTCAACAACTTCTATGATGCAGGAGAGAGACAAACAACTTGGAGACATCAGCGCCAAACTAAGCTTGATACATACGGCGATCCAAAAAAACAAAAATAATATCAAACAGGGAATGCCACATACCAAAAACGCAGCCTCCCCGAAACGAGCCCACCAGCACCCAGAAGTGCACACACACACACACACACACACACACACACACACACACACACACACACACACACACACACACACACACACACACACACACACACACACACACACACACACACACACACACACACACACACACACACACACACACACACACACACACACACACACACACTACCAACAAGACTTAACAGATGTTGTTAGAGAGAATAATAAACGGCTTGATTCAGCAAAAACAGAAAGCTCTGTGGTAAGCATCAAGGACATTATCAAAGAAATTGATAAAAAAGTAAAAGATATACCACTGCAAGTGGAAACTGCTTATATTGAAATGGAGGAGAAGGCAGATTGCTTTGAAGCCGAAGCTTTAAGAATAAAAAGTTAACTATAAGGAAAAATGCTTTTTGGGGAAATATTCGGAATAGCAGAACATTGAAGTTTTATGAAAAATGGATGGCATCAAGTCATGTCATTATTCCACAAAAGTTTCAGAAAAGCCAGTTAAGAAATGAAAAGAGGAACAGAGACTGTTAAGGGTAAGAGCTGTCATTCACGACTTTCAACTGGAAATAGAAATGATGAAATTGCTTGAGGCTGCTACCATTGAATCATTTAAGAGAACTGATAAATAAATGAAGAACATAATCAATTCAAAATGTTCGGGAAGAGTAGCAGAATGTCTTCTTGAAATATGGGAACAAAATGTAAAGAGAAATGAAGAAATCTCTTTTAAAAGATGGAAAAATAATGAGAAATGGTTGACAGCCTATGAAGAAGATTTTAAACAAACATTCGAAAATGTTAACCCATTTTTCAAGAAAGAAAACACAACCAAATATATTAGACAGGGGAAACCAAAGTCCTTCGCAGATGCTGTAAAAAGTAGACCATTTACCGAAAGAGGTCGCAGCAAATCAAGAAACGGACAGCAAAGAAACTCACATTGTTTACAAGAGGCAAATAATAATTTAATTATCTCACGGACTGTATTTTTATTATGCCCCCGAAGGGTGGCATATTAAAATCGCACCGTCTGTCCGTCTGACCGTCTGTCCGTCCGTCCGTCTGTCCGTCTGTCTGTCCGTCCGTCTGTGCGTCCCCACTTACAAATTCGTGTCCGGACTGTAACTTTGTCATGTATTGAAGGATTTTAAAATAACTTGGCACACATGTCTAGCACATCAAGACGACGTGTCGCGTGCAAGACCCACATCTCTACCTCAAAGGTGAAGGTCACACTTGGAGTATGAAGGTTATGGAATCCTCTATATATGCACACATTCGTGTCCGGACTGTAACTTTGTCATGCATTGAAGGATTTTAAAATAACTAGGCACACATGTCTAGCACATCAAGACAACGTGTCGCGTGCAAGACCTACGTCCCTAGCTCAAAGGTCAAGGTCATACTTAGAGTTTGAAGGTAATGGATTCCTCTATATATGCATATATGCACACATTCGTGTCCGGACTGTTACTTTGTGATGCATTGAAGGATTTTAAAATAACTTAGCACAAATGTCTAGCACATCAAGACGACGTGTTGCGTGCAAGACCCACATCCCTAGCTCAAAGGTCAAGGTCACACTTAGAGTTTGAAGGTAATGGATTCCTCTATATATGAATATATGCACACATTCGTGTCCGGACTGTAACTTTGTCATGCCTTGAAGGATTTTAAAATTATTTGGCACAAATGTCTAGCACATCAAGACGACATGTCGCGTGCAAGACCCACATCCCTACCACAAAGGTCAAGGTCACACTTAGAGTTTATAGGTAATGGAATCCTGTATATATGCATACATTTGTGTCCGGACTATAACTTTATTATGCTTTGAAGGATTTTAAAATAACTTGGCACAAATGTCTAGCACATCAAGCGGATGTGTCGCGTGCAAGACCCAAGTCCCTACCTCAAAGGTCAAGGTCACACTTAGTGTTTAAAGTAATGGAATACTGTATGCATGATTACTCTGTCATGCATGGAAGGATTTTAAAATTACATAGCACATTTATTGAGCACATGGAGAGGACACAGACTGTGAGGCACCTCTTTCGGGGGCATTCGTCACTTGTGAGGGACAGCTCTTGTTTTTTCATATATTTAACTTTTTTCCGGCACATTGTTTTTGTATTTTCAAGTATAAATATATGATATTAACATGATTTTATGACAATAACTCAGTTCTAAAGATCCATCTATGTAATGCTATTATTTATTTCTAATGTCGCAGGGTCAGAAAAATATTTAGCGAACTCGGGTCACTTCTATTACGGGGCAAGTGCTTTGCCGACTGAGCTATCCGACAGCCTATACATCTTCCTATTCACAATTAAGTCCATAACCATGACAAAAATATAGACCTTTCATATTGTATCACAATTGGTTGAGATGTAGAAGTTGCAGGATAAAGAAACGCAATATGCCTTTTCGCAAATTACATGACAACTTGAAGATGACTGTCAAATATATATAGAACCACGGGAGTAGAGTGGTAGAAATTTAATTATGAGTCAGTTATCAAATATTGGTAGCTATGATCTAACGGCATGAATAGCGAAGACGACAGTTATATTTCCCAAAAGCTACATACCATTGACACAAAGGTGATGTTATACTTTCACTGTTTAATGGCTAGCCTCAAAACCTCTTTGTAATTTGTACTTGTAGAACTTGCATTTGTATAAGTTTTTTGCTTTTTAAAGTTTTAACACAAATACTGAAAGACACAAGATGTGGAAATATGTAAAGTAAATAATAAATTGTTTTCCCGAGATATCATCATATAACATACTTACTGCAAAAAAAAAAAAAACAACATACAGAATAATCTATCCTCCAACTTTGGGATAAACAAGGACGCAGTCATAAAACAAACATATCTAAAAAGCTGAAACATATTTTTATCTTATCTATGATCTTTTTATTTCTTAGTCTAAGAACATACTGAACGTAAAAACCTCATGTCAATTGCACACATCGTGACCAATAAACAACAAGTCGATATACAACTAAATCTATAATCATTATATTGAGGGCACGTATTAAGATGGCAACAAGAGCACCGCAAAGCGCAGCAATATACGCCCGAAGTGTTGTATCAGAGAATGGGAGCAAAATTTAGGCTGTTGAAGCCCAACGGACAGGAACAAGAATAAAAAATTGAAGTTATATAAAAAAATCTAAGTCCCCAACCAGAAAATCCTAACCAGGTACAAAAATGTCAAAAAACACCAAAAACGTGGAGGTACCATTCATGTTGTACCACAGAAAAGATGTCTCGGTTTTTCCGTACTGCCAATAATAAAAAAGTTACAAAATATGCTATTGATAGTAACATAAAAGGGAAGTAATTCAATAAAAAAAATAAGCAAACAAAATAGGATCTCCCAAATAAAAACAAGAGCACTGTAATCAAGAGCAAATGCAGAGCAATATCCAAACAGTTATAATGACGCTTGAACCCTAAGTGTGACCTTGACCTTGAAGTGAGCCATCCGGAACATGGCTTCTGCACATCGTCTCAATGTGGTAAACAATTGTGTCAGGTTTCTTCGAAATCCTTCACGGGGTTCAAGAGTTACAGAGCGGAAGGGAAAAAAAGTCATATGACCTTGAACCCCTAAGTTTGACCTTGACCTTGAAGCGAGCCATCCAGTACATGGCTTCTGCACATCGTCTCAATGTGGTAAACATTTGTGTCAGGTTTCTTCGAAATCATTCACGGGGTTCAAGAGTTACAGAGCGGAAGGGAAAAAAAGTCATATGACCTTTGACCCCTGAGTATGACCTTGACCTTGAATCCAGCCATCCGGAACATTGCTTCTGCACGTCGTCTCAGTCTGGTTAACATTTGTGTCAGGTTTCTTCGAAATCCTTCAAGGGGTTCAAGAGTAACAGAGCGGAAGGGAAACAAAATCATATGACCTTTGACCGCTAAGTATGACCTTGACCTTGAATCCAGCCATCCGGAACATGGCTTCTGCACGTCGTCTAAGTCTGGTTAACATTTGTGTCAGGTTTCTTCGAAATCCTTCAAGGGGTTCAAGAGTTACAGAGCGGAAGGGAAACAAAATCATATGACCTTTGACCGCTAAGTATGACCTTGACATTGAATCCAGCCATCCGGAACATTGCTTCTGCACGTCGTCTAAGTCTGGTTAACATTTGTGTCAGGTTTCTTCGAAATCCTTCAAGGGGTTCAAGAGTTACAGAGCGGAAAGGGAAATTGCTAACGGACAGACGGACGGACAGACGGACAGACGGACACCATGGCAATAACATAATACGTCCCTTCGGGCATATAAAAAGGCAAATTTTATCCGCAATCATCAATGTTATTATTTTCATTTCTATAACATTAAGAATTTATAAATATATTGGTTGTAAATCGGTCTAAAAGTAAATGTTCTACAGAATTTAAAACATATACATGTTTTCTGAAAATTAGCATTCTCCTTGTTAGCTTACCTGAGCACTAGTTATTATGATCGAATGGTCCCGTATATCAGTCTGTGTGTCTGTATGTGTGTATGTCTTTACACACCTAACCTTGTGAATGCAAGGCTGCATTTTAAAATGGATCTTTATGCAGCTTGGTCAGAATGACACCTACAAAAATCTAAGCCAAGTTCGCATATGTGTCACTTGGCATAGAAAACCTTGTGTATGCAATTGAGGTTGCATTTTTCAGCATCAAATCTTCAGTACGATTAACCTAATAAAATCTAGTTCGAGTTTTGGTGAACAAATAGGTAACGTTGTCAAATCATAGAAAAACCTTGTGTATGCAATAGAGGTTGCATTTTGCGTTAGATCTTTATGAAATCTGGTCATAATTGTTTAAATAAAGTCTAGATCTAGTACGAATATGGGTCATCTGGGGTCAAAAACTAGGTCAGGGGTCAAATCATAGAAACACTTTGTGTATGCAGTACAGGTTGCATTTTTCATTTAATCTTAATGAACCTATTCAGAATGTCTATCTTGATGAATTCTAGATTGAGTTCGCATATTGCTCAGCATGATTGTCTTAATGAAAGATCGAATATGGGAAACTAAGTCACCCGGTTGAAAACCTTCTGATGATTGGGTTGTAAATGTCACAATATAGTCAAGAAAGAAATTCATATAAGCTGTATACGTTTCCTCTCAATCCTGGATGCTGTTTATAAATGTATTGTATTTGTTCATGCTTTGATAAACGAATAAACAATGTTCTAACTTAATGTCACCATACATTACAACCAAATGACCATGAAACGTGTTCAAAATATTTGTGTGGACTACCTGGGATTAAAAACACGATCATCAGGTAAATTCCAAGAATAACCTTTGTTGGTATTTTAGAAATCACATTTTGAAATCAATAATCGTGTAAATTGGACAGAATGTTTGTGTTAATTATATATAGTTGAGGGTTGAAGTTTGGTCACATAGAACCATAAGTTTGTCTGAGATGAGCGATATAGTGCCATCTTGGCCCTCTTTTTATGTTTACCAATATGGCCATTGTCAATATATCAACAACAAACGTAATGTTGTCATTGTCCGTATGAATCACAGAACCGCCAGATATCTCCGCTATAAGTCCGTAAGGATCCGGATCTCCCGCCCAACATTTCCGAACATACAACCTGTTATTCGTGTCATCAATATACTTCCTTTATCTTAAAGAAACATAGGACCTGTTTTTACAAACATGCATGCTGAATTTACAGTCAAAATGCAGAAGCATTGAATCACAATTTTTATTCTAATGTTTACAATGTTTGAGCACAGCGAAAACATACCAGACTAAAAGACTGAACAATGCCTAATCAGCTCATATAAGTATAACAACATTTAATCTGTTTAAGCGTTTGATCTTCCTTTATCCGGTCTATCTAAACGACATACACATTAAATCATTATTAAAGACATTATCACAATTCAGTTCTTTATTCACCTTCTATAGTTTCATCTGATTCGTTAAGGTGCTTGTTTCTTTGATTTTCTTCACACAGTGAAGATATATACACTGGGCGTATAAACAATTTACTCCGAGCTTTATTCGAAAACACGGTGGGGAAATTTACACTTAATAATTTCATGACTGTGACCATGCTAATTTCACAGGATGTCGACGGGAATAAATCTTACCCAAAAAAACAAAAATAATATCAAACAGGGAATGCCACGTACCAAAAACGCAGCCTCCCCAAAACGAGCCCCACAGCAAAAATAAAATACTCCTCATCTTGAAGTTGGACGCATGCTGTTAAAATCTAAGCTGACCGACGCCTATTTCTGTCATTAGGTTGAACTGCTGTGCATCATTAAGACAGCATGGAAATCCCGACTCGCTTTACTTACAATATGAATGCCATTTTTTGTCTGCCTTCTCTCCTTTCTCCGCCCTCTCACTTATATCTTCCCTTCTGTGTAACCTCCGCCCACCGTAGTCATCGGCTATCTGTTCTCAAGCATTATTCGCCGAACATTGCTGTATCTTCTTTTATTACTGTGATTTTTCACTTTTCACCTGCTTTTCACCTGCATTTCAATTATTACTTTCTTGTTTTTCCCTTTTTGCGCTTTTTGTCATGGGATATTTTTTCTCATGATACTTTACGGTACTCTTCCACAATTAACTAGCTATTACTGGGCTATAACTCAGCTACACTGTCACTGTATACTCCGGACACGCCAGTTTAATGCCCTTAGAATTTCCATTTACCAGCGTTCCTTCTTTCGGACTTTGTCACAAGTTAGAAGAGACGAACTCGGTAATAATGGAGAAACTTTGAAATTTGACAAGGCAGTTTTTTTCGAAAGATGATGAGAAATGACCAGTGACGGGGTTTGAACCCAATACCTTCCGCTCTTGCGTCAAGTAAACTAACCACCGAGCTATAGAGGACTCACTGCCATTTTTATCAACAAACATTTGTCCGCCCCGGTTTCAATAACATAACTGATCACCTGGCACATTCATACGATGAAATATAGTGTGCAATCTCTCTTTGTTGCACCAGCTTCTGGACACAATCTGTCTTAGTCGCCACTGAGTTAACGTAGGCAACGTAATATAATGCGAAAATGTTAGATTTGAATGCTTGTATTTTCGGTGCCTACCCTGGACATAGAAATCAAACTTTCATACCCGTAATATCAGGAACATAGTTCTTTTTACAAGGGTGAATATGACTTCTATCAATATACGACGTTCTAATAAACAGAATGGTGAGAACATCTGCTAGTCACCGAAAATGAAATAGACAAAATTAACGAAAGGAACATTGCAAAAAGAAGAGATCGTCCATTCAAACAACAAGAAAACAACACTGAATTAGTGCAAGATATTTAAGAACATTTTTCTCTGTGTCTTTTAACCCATTCTGTGTTAAAGTAGGTAAAAAGGCTTGGTGACGATGTTCTACTGTTGTTAGATTTTAGACGTAAAATAAAATTTCTTGTATCTTAATTGTTCATGCGCATGATTAAGGTGGGGTAAATTCTATGAAAATTTGTAAGATGTGTTTGACAAATTACCTTAAATAGAATTTTGTGAAGATAGTGAGTTGAACATTTCTCTAATGGTTTAACAAATCACTTCTTGCCAAGAAGTAAAAACAATAGATGTGTATCCCTGAACAATATCTTGCCCCGAGTTTGATTCGAAAACGGAACCTTTTAGCTTTCACTAAATAAATCTTAGCCAAGCGGACACTTTCACAACGCCATAGAAACTAGCTGGTAGGCAAGCAAATTCAAGTGCCATATTACACCTCTACTAAATACAACCCTCCTTACAAATATTCGTCCTCGAAATCTTGGAGAATGATTGTGGGACGTTATAAGAGAAACTTCTACACAAGTGTGTCATATATGCTAAGCACCATTTTGTTACCCTGAAAAATCCCTTGCCCTGGATTCGATTCGAACTCTACCGCATCGCCACAAAAGCTACCTAGTAGGCAAGGAAGAATAAATGCCGTATTGTACCTCTACTACAGATGTCCTGGGCACAAATTATTATTACAAAGGAACGTCGACAATGCAAGCATCTGACATGTTATGGAAATCTAGATTTAGTTATGTGCGATATACTAGCTCTTGCGAATAGACAAATTGGTTATTTAACGTGCTGAGTGTATAGTACACATACTTGCAAGTTACTTACTTACTTTCTGAGAAGAAACAGTATATGACCTAGATAGTTGGATGGAAAACATTTAAGACCATTTCATAAATTTTCAACCCTGGACATCTTGACTGGCCATCTTGTGTGTAACTAGACTACTCAGCATAACCATGGCACCAAGACGGGAATCAAACGCAAGTCACATTGGTGCGAAAAAAAACTTCATTTCAGAAAGAAAGTTAATACATTGTACTGCAACTGTAAGTAACCTTCATCCATACCATGGTTTAACTTTTATTCTAATTACATAAAGAAAGATTAATTAATGAACGTACAAAGTGACGTATTATACTATTGAATATAGCACCTTTTACTAATAGGCAACCTTCAGATATTATGGTGTACACAAAGAGTTGTCTTTGAACACATGTTCATATATATTTGTATTTACGCACAGTATTTGGAAAGGTATGGTGTACCCGTTGGAGCAGTTTATGTCCGAGACGTATGATGTGTCATGGTATTTACCATAGATTATAATTATATATTTAAACTATTTCCACCGGAAGATATAATGCAAGGAGTCGTAGAAAAATGTATTCCAGACGATGACTTTCCAGAACCCGACCGGTTACGGTGATAAACTACATGATTAGCCCGGATGTATAAACTCCTGAGCACAAACTCGTCTACGTTGTGCCCTTTTCACACAGGAAACACCTTTGGTGCAGTTGACATTCAGGTCTACTAAAATCCAACCCCCAATTACTGGAGCCAATACGGAGATGTTTTTATGAATGGCTAGGACAGTCTTTTTGTAGTGATGAAACGTCTTCACCAGTAAGTCAAGTGTAAATGTGAATTGTTCAGGATTAGCATTAAGACGTTATTTATAGTCCAGTCTTTATCATATTTAATGTTCATATTTTGCATTCATCTTTGTATATATTCATTATTGTAATTAAATTTATAAACTTTGTATAGTGTTGAGTGTTTGATTACCCTGGTGTGTTTAGCCTTGACCATCCATCGTCACAATGGTGTCAAAAGTGGGATGGTCAATCGAACACAACAGGTAATCAAAACATCTTCATCACTCATGTAACTGCAGCAGATTCTTCTAGTAAGATTCCTCTTTTTGAATTATTTCTGTTGTATTGTTCGTTTCTTATTGTTTTCAAATATTTCAGACGTCAAATCTACATTTTTCTCTTTGGAGTCACATGAAGTAGCCCGTTTATTTTCAATTAAAACAATAACATATTTACAGTAACATTTCAGTTCAAATACATAAAGATATGTTTCATTTTTGTTCCATTATATAAATTGTATGAAATATATTATTTATAGCATTGCATAATTTCACATACAATATGGTATTTATAATTTCCAAAAATTTAATTTAAACATATTTCCGTAAATAATTTTACAGCTTAGAAAGGCCTTTTGAAAACCTTTTTTTGCATATGCTTTAGTTGTAAAAGGTTTTCAAGGTATAAGCAGTTAATTATCGGTACATTCGAAGTGCACACCATTAAATGGTTATAAGCTATTCAGTCGAAAGCGAAATGAATAGATTATATTTGGTGTACATTTAAGTCATGCTAATTACCTGGATGAATATCATAATTCCTTTAGATATTTTAAGAATTTTGTTATTACCAAATGTTTTTCATTCTTCTTAATATAGTATTTTTCTAAAATCAATAATTCATCATAAACTATCTTGATAATATTATTATCTTTTTTACGTCTCTCACTCGACCATATAGGATTTGTAGATACTAAAACCTAAATAGCTGAATATAACATTTATTTCTTGATATGCTGTATATTCTGGTTTGTAACCAATAACCATAAACTCTAAGGAGTTATTTTTTTTGCATATTCCGGTGTTCCAAAAAAATCTAGAAATGATGTCCCATACCGGAGTTACATATGGACATGATATAAGAAGATGATCAAGGGTTTCAACATGCTTACAGTAATTGCAACAAGGAGAATCAAAAATTTTCCATGTGAATAAATTTTCGTTTGTTGCTAATATTTTATGAATCATTTTCAATTTAAACTGTTTAATCTAAAATAAACAGATTTCCATGGAATGTTCTTTTTGAATGTCTGTTACCAGTATCTGTGTATATAAGGCTTTTCAATTCTTTTCGTCAAGAAATAGTTTCTGATTTGTTTATTGGTCATAATATGTAGATTAGAGCGTACTTTTAAACTAGTTTTAACAGAAGTACGTACTGACTCTATCGATTTAATCATATTCTTCCAAACTGTTGGGATTTCATTGACTATCTTGGAATACTCTGATATCCAATCTATTTTATTTTTCAATTTATTGAGTATTGTCTGTTGATTAATTTTTCCTCCATTAATTAAATCTTCTATAAATATTATACCGGAATTAATCCAGTTTTCTAGAATAAGACATTATGCTTTATATTTTATAAACTGGTTTCCCCATATGATCTGTTTTCTGATATCGTAAAACGTTTTTGGGTAAGTGCATTTGTCTATATTGTTAAGCTCTATAAAATTGTCAATTATTTCGCGGTAGAATTGTGTCACATTAAATTTCACTTTTGGGAGCGATTTGAATGAATCGATATACATTTTAAACATATATCAAATGTTCTTTGCCAAATTGATTCAAGAGTAAGTTAGGTATAATTTTCCAGTTAGCACCGTCATTATTGCATACTAGATTGACCCATTTCATTTTAAGTGTTTTGATATGTGACACGATATCAATCATATTTATTCCGCCACTATCTTGATTTGCTATTAAGACTGACCGTTTTATTTTGTCTCTTTTATTGTTCCATAAGAAACGGAAGAACATAGAATTGAGTCTTTCAATTGCAAATGTTGGTGTTGGTATTGACTGCATTAAATATGTGAGTTTTGGCAAAACTAACGTTTTTATGACCATAACCCTATCATAGATAGTTAAATAAAAATTGTTCCATTTATTCAATAAGTTTTGACATACTTCTATTTTATTGTCCCAATTCAGTTTCTCGCATTCTGTTTTATTTGTTCCAAAATATGTCCCTAACGCTTTCACATATGGACTAAATTTAATACCAAACAATACAGATTGTTTAATAGATTTAGATTTACCTATATGTAACCCTTCTGTTTTATTTTTATTCAATTTTAAACCTGAATAGCAACCAAATTCTTCGATAATATCCAATGCTACTGGTATTTCATGCATATCTTTAAGAAACAGTGATTTATTGTCTGCTAATTGTGTAATTTTCAGATTCTTGGAATTCTTGTGGTCATATTTGACTGATATGCCTATAATGTCTTCAGATGATCTGACTTTTATTGATAAAATTTGAGCAACAATTATAAATAGCAAAGCTGAAAGTGGACATCCCTGTCTTATACCATGCGAGACATTGACGAATCGTGATGTCCAGCCATTATTTATAACGGAAGAACATATATTTTTATAGAGAGTTTTAACCCAACTTATAAAAGTGTTTCCAAACCCAAATTTTTCTAATACCTTAAACATGAAATCCCATTCTACAGTATCGAATGCCTTTTTAAAATCAAGAAATAAGATAACACCATCTATATTCAGAAGTTCGGCATAGTCAATAATGTCCTGTATTTGTCTAATATTACATCCAATGAATCTGTTTTTTAAAAATCCTTGTTGGTCTAAACTGATAATTTTTGGTAATATGTTTTGTAATCTTTGCGAAAGTACTTTGGCAATGATTTTATAATCTATGTTCAGAAGCGAGATAGGTCTCCAATTTTCTAGATTTTCAGGATCCCCTTTTTTATAAATTAATGAAAAGATACACTGCTTCTGACTTCTTGAAAGTTCACCATCTTCAAAACATTTTTCAAAACATTTGATTACAAGAGTTGATAATCGATGCCAGAATTTATGGTAAAATTCTACTGTAAGACCGTTTTATTACGTTTCATTGTATTTATGGCCTCAGTGCACTCTTCTATTGATATTGGGCGTTCACATATTTTTGCCTCCTCAATATTTATAGTATTTTCTGAAACAACATTATTTAAGTATGTATCCGTATTAATTCCGTTTGTGGATGATGTATACAATTTTTCATAAAACGATACTTCTTCAAGTAATATTTTTTTCGTATTTGTTGTACGCTTACCATCGATTAATAAAGAAGTAATGGTTTTCCTATTTTGGCGTGATTTTTCCAAATTTGAAAAATATCTAGAATTTTTCTCGCCTTCTTCTATAAATTTTACCCTTGATCTTATTTTAGCACCATACAGGTTGAAATCATATATTTTTTTTATTTCATTTTCAATTTCGGCAATTTGAGTATTGATTGAACTGTTTGTTTGTTCAACATATAGTTTATTTAATTGTTTTTCTAAATTATGTAGTTTATTGTGTCTTTCTCTTGATTTCTTTGTTGAGTATGAAATAGATACCTTTTTTATTTCATATTTGCATATTTCCCATTTTACTATACTGTCAAATGGTAAGCTAGTGCATTGGTCAATTACATCTAGAATGAGTTTACAATACTCTTCATCTTCTAAATAAGTATTATTTAATTTCCAATAGCCAGGGCCTCGTTTAACAGGGGTTTTTAATTTGATAGATATTGCCAAGTGGTCAGTGCTTTGGATTATGGCTGGTCTTATATCGGTTGAATATACTAAAGGAACTATATTTTTGTCTATTAGCCAAAAGTCTATTCGACTTTTTTCGATACTATTTTTCCTTCGCCAAGTGTATTGCATTTTTTCTATATTTATTTCCCTCCATATATCAATTAAACTATGGCTTTTAATTAGTTTGTTCAAATTGTTCATATTTTTCTTTTGATCATGTTGTTGATTTGTCAGTTTGGTTACTCTGTCTTTATTACTGAAGGTTTCATTAAAGTCTCCTCCTATCACCTTAATACCTTCGGAATTATCATTTATAAGTGTCAAAATATTTTCAAAAAATATGTTACGAGTCTTTTTGTCGTTAGGTGCATAGATGTTTAGAAAGGTATAAGTGTTACAATTTGCCTCTATGTTTAATAATACATATCTTCCATTTGTATCTGACTTAAAGTTAAGCATGTGGTAAGTTAAGTTTTTGTTAATTAAAACAGAACACCCCTTGCTATTTGATTCTCCAAATGAATGAAACATTTCCCACTCGCTAAATTCCCTACAGACGATTTCAATCAAATCATTCGAAAAATGTGTTTCTTGTAAAAACGCAATATTAACTCCTTGCTGTATTAACCATTCACGAAGTCTTGCACGCTTTAATCTATCCCTTTAACCTTGAGTGTTGAGAAATATTATATGTAGGATATCATTAGGCATAGTTAATATACAGAGATTGATACTGTACAAAAAAATCCTTAACATTTTTTACCTTGAAGAAAACATCGTTTTGTATATTTAAATAAATCTTACAAATAAACATCATTGTAAGTAAAGTAAGACTATAGGTGTTTCTTTTATGTGCTATACAACATTCTATAGTTTTAAACCAAATAAAATAAGAAATGCCCGTGATTTGTCGTATAACATTTCGACTAACAGTACATAAATTACCTGTTTTGCCATACAAACAGGTATAGGCTTTTATCAATAGTAAAATTAAAACTAAACATGTGTATCTTACTGTATCAACACAAGGTAGTAAACTAGTGCAAGAGTACTTAATCAAAAAGTATGTATAAGTAAACAAGCATTTCTTTAGAAATGTACAGTAAAATGTTCTTTGCCATAGGTACTTATTTGGTATAGTTTGTAAGTCACTTTAAACGTATAACAAATGTAAAATAATGACACTAAAAGTTCAAAATGTTTCTGCATAGCTAAGCTTGTCGTACCTTACACATAGGTCACGACGAAAAGTCCGTGCGTTTTCTGTAATCGCTGTAATACATACTCGTAGTCCGTAACACGTGTGCAAAACGATAAATAGGACAATTATCTTAAGTATCCTTTGAATGTCATAGTTTAGTTGAAGACTCCTGTCTTTTACGCGGTTTTTTTTAATGTCTTCATTCAGAATCTCAGGTGGTGTCGGTGGAGACCTATCAGTTACGATATTTTGTTTCCCTTTGTTAGGTGTTTCAGTATTGTTGGCTGTATTTTTCATGAAGTAATCAATATGTTGTTGTCCGCTGACAGATTGATTACGTCTAGCTTTTGCGGACCTTTTCTTTTTAACTAGGTTGTCCACGTGCTCGCTCGGTGTCGGCTGGTCACTTGAACGGGAATCACGAGATTGTACCTCACAAATATCGTCTGCTGATTCATAGTCGGACTTCTGAGGTTCCGATGGGACATTTTCAAGTTTGCACTGACCTCTTTTATGACCGATACCATTGCAGTCTAGACATTTCCATTCATTTTTGCATTCAAACGCTTTATGGCCATCTTCTAGACATTTTTTACATTTGATAATTTTGTCTTTATCATCTATGTTTTGTCCAGGATGAAATACTCTTCCTGTGAAGTGCCCAAAAGACATGAGTTTAGGTAGGGGGTCCTTGAGGGTACTAGCCTTTACAATACACAGTCTGTCACCTGTATCACAATTTGTTAATTTCCCTTTGAATCGCAGTTTTTCACGATTTGTTGATATAACTTCGAGGCCTTTTAGAACAAATGATCGTGTTATAAGCCCATCTTCAACTGATAGTGGAATATCTTTTATTCGTACCCTAACTGTGTTTTCTCCATCTAACCTGTTAGGATTGGTATTCAAGAGACTAATTTGCTTGTCCCTCAGGTGTACCCCTTCTGTTAATAAAGAAACCTTGTCAATAATATTGTCAACATAAATCCTCAACATACCTCTGACTCTTTGGATGCCGGTGATGTGAGAAGGGTCTATAATATCTGACAGAGCCTCAAATAGTTCTGTATGTTTTATCCAATCTTGTTTCGCAGGAGTCTGATTGCCAAAACACTGGTCTCCTGCATGAACACAAGTGGCGGTCCGCCATATTGATTTGATATATCGTTACCTTCAGTATTTAAATCACTGTCACTAGTTATTTTCCCACCGTATTTGGTCATCGTAGATCTCAGTAGATAGACAAAACTTTAATCCAATATATATATATATTCACTCTACAGATATACGCCAAGGAAACTTGAGAAATAATTATTTAAAGCCATAAACAAACACTACCGTAGTTAATGGTCGCTTACCTCGAACAATGGTGATGTAAGTAAACAGTTAATTGTACCTAAAGGTCTTAAAGAAACTGTTTTGAAGGCTGCACATGATGCTTTACTGTCAAGGCGTTGTGTTAGAAAGACAAGTGATATAATGTTGGGTGAATTTTATTGGCCAGGTGTGTTGTCAGATGTGAGAAGTTATTGTCAATCCTGTGATATATGTCAACGTACAATAGCTAAAGGCAGAGTAAGTAAGGTTCCTGTAGGAAATATTCCATTGATTGATTCTCCATTTAAGCGGGTGGCTGTTGATATGATTGGACTAATTGAACCAATGACTGAACAGAAGAAATATATATTTTGACAATGGTTAATTATGCTATTAGGTACCAGGAGGCAATGGCTATGCCTGGTATTAAAACTGAAAGAGTACCAGAGGCTTTGGTATACATGGATAATAAATTGGGTGCTCCAAAGGAAATGCTCACCGATTATGGATCAAAGTTTACATAGAACCTAATGGCAGAAGTAAGTAGGTTATTGTCACTAAGACAGCTGACTACAACCCCGTATCAACCGATGTGTAATGGATTAGTTGAGAAGTTCAATGGTAGTCTAAAGATGTTGAAACGTATTTGTATTGAGAGACCGAAAGATTGGACTAAGTATTTGAATGATATGTTGTCTTATTGCGAAGTACCACAGGAAAGTTTAGGGTTTTCCCATTTTGAGTTGCTTTATGGTCGAAAAATTCGAAGACCGATAACTGTGTTGAAAGATTTATGGGCGGGTAAGACGGGACATGGTGAGGTGATAACGACTTACCAGTATGTCATGGATTTGCAAGAGAATTTAGACGATACTTGTAAGTTAGCACAACAGCAGTTGGCTAAGAGTAATGTTAGATATAGAAAGTATTACAGTAGAAAGCCTACGAATATGATATTTAAAAGGGAAGTAAGGTACTTTTGTTGTTACCTACGAAGCGTAATAAGTTGTTACTGCAAAGGAAAGGTCCACATGCAGTTGCAGAGATTGTAAACAGATTAGATTGTGTTAGTAGTAAGAGCAATATACCAGATAGAGGTGTGTTAAATAAGATGAGTTCAGTGACTCTAGAGGAAAACTTGGGTATGTATGACATATTTGGCCCGAGTGAGGAGAGATGTGATGAGTTAGGTAGAGATGAGAGAGATATAGAGTTGTGCCCTGTGAAAAAAGGAAGGTAAAATACATGCAGACGTACAGATAAATTCTGATTTATCATAAGGAAGTAAGAAGGGGATTGAACAATTGTTAGAGAAATTATCAGATATATTGACAGATATTCCTGGAAATACAGTTGTCAACTCCAAATTCATTGAGTATTAAGGGTTACCAAATTCATTTTTATTCACAGCTAGTAGTATAAGAGGAACAAAATAAGATATTGGAAGTTATAGGACCCTCAAATACTCAGTTTTCTTCTCCTGTTGTCCTTATTAGGAAAAATGATGGCAGTATCCGATTTTGTATTGATTTCCGTCAATTAAACATAGTTACGGTATTTGATGCAGTACCTATGCCAAAGATAGAAGAGATAGTAGCAAGGCTGTCTAAATACAGGTATTTTTCTAAGTTAGTAAAGGTTACTTGCAGTTACTTTTGTCGCAGGGAAAAGACAAAGCCAGTGACTGCATTTGAAACCTCGCAAGGTCTGTTTCAATTCCGGAAAATGCTATTTGGATTAGTAAATGCCCCTGCGACATACTGCATATTATTAACGAATGTTTTGTAAGGCCTAGGACATTCAGATAGTTTTATAGATGATATCCTGGTATATAACATAAGATGGTCAGAGCATGTTGTTGCCCTTACAGAGTTGTTAAGCCGATTAAGAGAGGCCAAGCTTACAACTAGACCGACTAAGTGTTGTATTGGGTTTCAAAAACTAGAGAGTTTAGGGCATATGATACGAGAGGTCCTAACTCTTGAACCGGTCCCTAGTAAAGTCAAGGTCATACAAAATACTGAACGACCAAAGACTAAGAAGGCAGTCCGTTCCTTTTTATGGGTAGTCGGTTTCTACCGAAAATTAATCAGACAGTTGACAGACAGGCATCAATCTTCCATATAAAGATAGTGACAGCAGTTTTATCATTCTTTTTGTAAAGTTTGAATTATAGTGTAAATTACTAGACTTATCCTATGAAAGTAAGAGCATAGTTTTTAGTATTGAGTTTCGTTTATTTTCATGTATTTTTGATTAAATTCGGTTCAGTGATAAGAAAGTTATATTTTTGCATTTGTGGTCGTTGTATAACAATTTTACTGAGACCAATATAACGGACCTCAATTTACATAACTTAATTTGACCGACATAAATTTTATTCGTGCATTTCATGTCTGCACGGAGGTTTCCATGTCCCTGTGAATTGACCAGGTTCTGTGTGATTTTCCTTTCGATGACGACTGTCGTGAAGGACACGAATATTAACTTTCTTGATGAGTGAATAAATGCTCCTAAGTTACTAACTACAGTAGACAAAGATTCCCGCCTAATGTTTTAATTATAATTTGCTCCTTTATTCATGCATTTATATTTCCCGCCTGAATTTATTGTTATATAACCCGTTGTTTAATGCTATTTGCTCCTATTCACACTTGTCATGTCTTTCCGCCAATAATGAGAACATGTTTCGGTTTATAAAAGGGCAACGGACATGGTAGAAGGGGGGAATTTGGATTACATGAGTGTTGAGTGTTGCAAAAATAAAAAGAAATAAGTGGAATATTAAAAGTGAATATACTGGATTTAAGTGTTTGTTATATGTAACAAAAACAAGAAGCAATATTTTCAATGTGGTGACAAATTCTCCACAACGACTTTGATCAGAGAGTTTTTAATGGAGATTTGCAGAAGTCAGTCATTTGTCCCCAAAAATCGCTCAAAATAAAAAACCATCTACTGAATATCCCAATCACAAAGCAAAATGCAATTCCGTCTAAGCGTTTTGCCACAGTCCCTTACATAGCATCTGAATTCAAACAAATGCATTTAAAAAAAAAAAAACACCGACAGTAAAACACAGTCCCATATGAGACTTGTCAGCGATTACCTTGGAAACAAGCATGAGCTCCGTCCTATCCACTTGATACCTCATTATGAACTGAACTCACTTCTCCAAGAGTTTATCATGTGTGTACGTCAGAAGCATGGATCAGAATACTAGCCCAGCACTTTGAGAGGAATGATCTTTTGTCTAGATTGGTATTTTGCTTCTTAATCTTAATTTTAAATATGCATGCCGAGCAGTGCCTGGACATCACTTTTTGCTGAAAATATACAGTAAAAGATAGCCTATGTGTTATATTTTCTAACAACACATTTTGTTTGCAACTTAAATAAAGACGAAAATCAACTGTTAAAAAATCTACAATAATTTATTATTTTGAAGTACAAGCCGTACGACATCACAAATGACGTGAAATCACACATAATCACGCACAATTAGATATTTTCGTAAAATATAATTTGTTGCATTTTCATCCTTTTAGGAATATTTAGTCATGCTGGAATAAAATCAATATTCATATTAGCAATGCTAATAAGAATTGTAAAACCTCGATTTGTAATTGTTTTGAAGGAAGACGCATGATTTTCCTGTAGAAATATATTCTGTAAAACCACATATTTCTTGTGGTTACAGTCGTTAGATGACTAAGTTTTAGATTGTTGACTTTTTCGCAAACACAGGCTTAAAGTAAAATTGTATCCTGACTTTTGCAAGAACATGCATCAGAGCAAAAAAATATTTTTATTCATACAAACATTTCTCTACTACTTTAACCTAAACGATTTCTGATTTTACGGTATTCAGAAAAAGATAAAAGATGAATCCATAATCATATAATTTTGTCAGAAATCTGATGGAGAACAACTATAGCCTGTCCATTGCACGCAGTAAAGTGTTCGCCCACACACATTCAATGCAAAGGAAAAGATCTTATAAAACAAGGAAGAGGGAACAGAAGAAAGGCGGCACATGGTATCTCTGATGATGAAGTATCTCTACTCTATAAAGCAGGAGAGCTTGGAAATAGCACACCAAGCAGTTTAATTAATACGTTATGGAATTAGAGGTGGTGCAATGGAACACAGGTTATAAAATGCTTTAATTAGATTTGTAAAATCCGAAAGACGTACATCTTCAAAATATTGTTTCTACTGAAATGAAAGTTGATACCTGTTAAACAAATATAGCATAAAAACAAAAATAATATCAAACAGGGAATGCCACGTACCAAAAACGCAGCCTCCCCAAAACGAACCCCACAGCACCCAGAAGTGCACACCACCAACACACACACACACACACACACGCACACACACACGCACACACACACAATCATGTACACACACACATATACACTACCAACACACACTAGCATACAAAGCAAACACACGAGGACAAAACGAACAATTAAAGGAACACAGTGGGGCACCGCCTTGGAACGGTCAGTGGCAAAAACACCACTGGGGAGCTTAAACCGGTTTATGGTGCGCACCCAACCTCACTCTTACCCCCACCATGTTCCAAAGTCACAGGACAGTGTAAATAAAAGTAATCCCTGCTAGGTGAATCTCTAACACACGCAATGGAAACAAAAGGCATGGTATGTAAAACACAAAAATGCTCGTGTATAAATATATAAAAAGCAAACCTTGAGAACCAAAAAACGTATGTACTCAATGCCTTTGCAGAAGGCAGAGCACCAAGAGAAACACCCTTAAGGGCCCGACGAAACAGGCCAGAGGACAGAAATCAAAACAGTTTCGTCCCAGTGGGATTTAAAAACTGCCCATCACAGAGTCCTCCCCCTCTTCCGTCAGACACAATCAAAGAGGGAAGCATAGCGTCCAACTGTAAACGGGTTGAACACCAAACATGCGGTGTGTCTCAAAACAGTTGGGTCGTAACCTCTTTTAACAAAACGTTTTATAATTTTAGCAAATACAGTTGGAAAATTGCCATGACCCAAAATCTTACGAAGTTTGTAAACCACATCCCCATAAAAATCGGGTTTTGAAATACCTTCTCGCAGAAGAGACCATGTTGTCCAGTATGTACGTAATGGCCAATTTTGAGTGGATAGAGTTAACTTTCAACACAAACACACACACACACACACACACACACACACACACACACACACACACACACACACACACACACACACACACACACACACACACACACACACACACACACACACACACACACACACACACACACACACACTATAAAATACAATGATAATTTTCATAACCAGCCAGTCTGTACATAGAAATGTACATTAAAATACCTTGGCAAGTGTTAAACCTTAAACTGTCTTAACTTTTTATCTACTGATAAATATTGTAATTCTGCCCGCAACACTTAATTTACTAAATATATTTTGCTCAGCTTTTGTTATCAGATGAATTTATTTGCAACAGACAGTTGAAATGGGGAAACATTACACTGGGTTATTTGAATGTCACAAAGTGTGATTTTCTTGCATATGCTTAATGGCAAAACAGGAGAGTAAGTCAGAATGTTATGGTCAGTCAATGTCGAAGTTGAAACCGACATGCAATACTGTATACATTGTCCAAATCTCTTTGCTGTAGCTACATAAAATATGTATATCCGCTTTATATTGTTTATCTGATGAAGGCTTTTGTCGAAACGCTAATATGAAAATGATGATATAAAACGTTGTTGTAATAATGTGTTGTTGTTGAATTTTCCTCTTTTTTTGTAGCTACAAAAACAGAAATTAAGTCAAGGTCAGCCAATATCAAAGTTTAAATCTGCATACAAAAATATCTTTCTAGTTCAAATTTCTTTGCTGTAGCTTCAAAAACAGAAGAGTAGATCATTAGGCCAAGGTCAATGTCAGCTAATTTCAAAGTTGAAATCTACCTGAAAAACTGTGTAAATCGTCCAAATTTAATTGATGTGGCTTCAAAAATAGAAAGTAGGTCAGTGTCAGTCAATGTTAAAGTTGAAATCTGCATGCAACACTATCCATGTCGTTCGAATTTCTCTGCTTTATCTTCAAAAATAAGAAAGTATGTCGGTAGGTTAAGTGTCCCCGGTCAAAGACTAATCTTGGACTAATTTTATGAGAACGATGCATAAAATGTAACCTCCAGGTGATTTAGACATTTTCTCATGATCTGGCCTAGAGTTTCTTACATAAGCTTTAATCTTATCAGAGATTTGATAAAGACAAACAGTTTGATCATGCTTCATGTAGATCAGGTAGAAAAAGTGACTTGTAGATAGATAGACATTCTTGATATAGATAGAGAATCTGTTGAACTATCCGAGATGATGATTTAAAAAAGTGACCTTGATTTTGACTGTATGGTTTTTGTAAAAATCTTTAAGAAAACTTGCTTTATCTCAGGTCATATTAGACAGAATGGTGAAAATAAATAAGACTTACAATTTGTGACGCGCTTTCTGTTGTTGACTTGTGATAACATAACAACGTAAAGTAGTTGAAGATAGTATTTGTAAAACTTTTGAGATATAAATCGATTTGAATTATCTTGAACTAAAACCGCTATTCGTTGTCTTTTCAGCATGCATCTTTGAAATGGTTTGAAAGTTGACAACGATAAATGAAATAAGTTAAATACAAAATGTACAGATTAAAGTTTTGTCTAAATACAATTTTCTGATAAAAACACGATAGATTAATATAATTATAATTAACAAATTCTAATCAGTGCCGCTGCTTTCCTTCCCGATGGTTTATCTTTTTTTCCTTTGTTAAGGAAAATTCGTATTTCTTTGCCGCCAAAAGCTCGCGTAGAAAAATATACTTTTAACTGTGAAAATTGTTCTTAGACTAAACACATAGAAGGTGTATGGCATATGAGAAATTCTCAAAACAATATTAAAATTCGTCATCAATTCACAATCAAAGCGCTGTGAGCACTGAAGTCCTGGGGCTATAGATTAACTCCCCTATAAACAACTTCTGACCTTCGTGATTTACGGTGAACCTTACCAAAAGCGCGGGTCGAAATGTGCATAGGGCGAAATTTAGTATATGACACAGAATGAATGATTCGCAAATATATGGATGGCAGGGAAGTTTGTTTTATTATAAAACGTGCGTTAAATGAAAAATAATCAATTGGTCAACAATATCAATTGTTTGAGAGAACAATAAAAATAATTCAATCTGCGCTTTGTTCAACTTCAAGCGATATCTGATGATGTAAATCGAAAATTATTGTGTACCAAGGACAAGACCTTGAAACAGAAATAAACAAAGCAATACCAACAATGGATTATAAATACAGTACTGTACAATGTGTATAACAGGGAACACCAAAAATGATTCTACGTTACCTTGTAGTTGTAATCGGTGAAACCGTTCACTGGGCCTTGACATGCAGCGACCTCGATAAATGGCGTGCGATTTTGATCACGTGAGTTCCTTCTCGGGAATGTACGTAAATTGTATCTTTTTCTTAAAGAAATTTATTTTTAGGTAAATATATATGTAATCGTTCGTTAATAAGAAAGTTGTCAATGAAATAACATCAGAAATTTGAAAATCAAACTACAAACTCTTATATCGAATTCCGTACGTTTCCGTAAATTTCCGTAAATATCCGTACTTTTACGTGATATGCATATGATTATCTTCCGTATCAGCTAACAGCGCAGTAATTTCTAAAATAGAAAAAATTGTGTAATGCAGCCTGTAAGCTATATACGTTTCTGCAATCGTTTGAAGTTGTATGTACTGTTTTTATTTGTAATATGTTCTTATCGTATGCGACATTCAAACAAAAGATTGATCTGGTCTGTCTTGCACTACTTTCCCAAAGCGCATGTTTACAGTTGTTATTCGCACTTTCAGTCCCTAGGCCAAATATATGAGAGTTGATTGCGCAATATATCGCACGCACAAAATGAAGTTGGCTTTGCAGAAATTAAGTAGACGCAATATAGACTTTGATCTATAGTGGTCATCTTTTTTTTTGTTGCTGGTATTGATAGACACTCACTGTAAGGAATATGTGTGGACATTTTAGAAATGTTTGACTCTCTGTACGTACTCGTCCGTGTCACATAAGTTGAAAATGATCGAATTAAATGTGTTATACGTAGTGAAGTGGTTTAGTGTTGACTTCAGTATCAAAACATGTTTAAAAGGAGTTTTCCATGTTGTACCCTGGCCTAATCAGAACTGAATACCAACAATATATTATGTTTTTAGTTTTGCACAAAAGATTAATTTCAAATCCAATTATCGTTTTTTTCGTTTCAAAATTCAATAAAAAGTAATAAACACTTGTGATTAACACATGCATGGCATTATCAGAAATTCGCAAAACAGTGTTGAAAATTCGTTATTATTTCACATATATAATAATGAGAGTTGCTAGCGTAATATATCACACATAAAAAACCCCAAAAAACTAGATTTGCAGAAATTTAGTAAACGCAATATAAAAAGGTGATTGATTATCTTGAAATCGATCTTTGCCTTCATACCTGAGTATGTAAACGTTCTTTCAACATGTCTACTACGTATCATACTATCTTTTATACCACGTGATCTAAAGGAATAGACAACTCACTCAGATATCTAAACACACAGAAAAGAAAAGAATCGGACTTTCATGTAAGTAAAAACAATGTCTGAGGAATGGTATTTAAATAAAGGGAAGGTAGTGCAGACGCTAAGGCGTCTGACGCTCATCCCGGAGGTTGCTGGTTCGAGCCCCACAAGGGGGCCCCACGACCGCACCTCCTCGAGTGACTTGATAAGCTGCAAGCTTACTTCACTATCGAGCTAAAGTAAATCAATATAAACTAAACTAAAAACTTTATGGTATACATTTGGACATTTTTGAAATGTTTGACACTGTAAAGAAATTTCAGAAATATACCCAGGCCTATTCAGAACGGAATAAAATCCGAAAGACCAGCAATATAATATTTTTTATTTCTGAACGAAGTAGTCGTCATCTAATTTAAAATATTTGCTATCAAATTATCATTTTTTTCGATTAAAAATTCAATAAAAAGTAATCAACACTTTTTATTGGGGATGGGGCAGGGTAATGCTGAACAATTAACAGCTATCCAAATTGTTTAAAACACGTTTAGCTTGTTATAAAGTTAGTTATATCGCTTTTTGGTGTTGTAAATTAAAATCCAGCGTTATCGAGAGTACTAGACATTCAAAAACATACAGTGGGATGACTCAATGGTTGGCGGTTCTCAATGAACCCTGCAATTTCTAAAAAGTGACATAATAAATTTAAAAAATGCACATGTAACTCCACGTCTTGATAAATACCCGAGTGAGAAGTATAGTGGAATATGGTGGCCCGATAATAGTCGACGGAGTTTCAATTTAGCTTTTTTTTAACAGGTATGACATATTGATAGTGGTTTTGAACATTGAAATGCAGTTTAATATATATACGTACATTGATCAACAGTTGATAACGCACACCGTAGCTGTACTGTTCCTTGTCAATTGGTAGCGTTTATCAACGTTGATAATGTGTTTTGAGATGTGGTTTAAAAGAAAAAGGGCTCACACCTTCAAGGAAAACGATAACGACGAGCAAGGGGTGATAGTAACAGCTCACCTCGGACACTCTGTGCCCAGACGAGCTACATTATAGCATGTCTTTGTAACTAAGTACAATAATCTGTTTCTTCGGGAAATATGCTTGTACAAACGTTTAACGATTAACCATATTTTGTGGTCTTTTTACGACACCTTTCTTCGTTAGATTGTTTTTAGTCCCGGTCGACCCTGGGATTTCTGCCAAGACTCCTAACAGGCGCAGGTTTAAGAGACAGATGTAAATACAAGGGAATCCGGGTACCATACCCAAGTTCTTAACAACTTGCCTCGGTCGAGATTCGAACCAGGGACCTCCGGATTGAAAGTCCAGAGCGTTAAACACTCGATCACCACACTACCCTCTTCGCTAAACATAAAAAACACATAATACAACATAATGATAATATGTACAACAGTTGTCTTACTTACGATTTTGATTTGCCAAGGTAAGTGAAATTGGTTGAAATATTCCGTTCTCTGACAAACTAAATCAAACAGTAAAATGTAATAAATTAAATTGCATGATAATTCATTCACACATAGTTCCTTGTGTAAAGAATAGAAACGATTAGTGAGAGGAGAGGGACTGAATCGATAACACTATTTATCATACGGTTAAACACTAGCAGGGTCTCTAGTGACGGCAAGATAAATCGATCTTTAAAATTTAGTGTCGATTAGAAATTGTTTTGGTGATACTAAAGAATGTCGGAATTACATAGTTAATGACGTAGTTTATTATTCTCATTCGTACGAATACAAATCTTAATTTGAGATCTTACTGACGTTTCGTATTCTCAACCTTTATGGGATACCTCTCTGTATATGTAACCCTTTGACTTTTTACTGATGATGGTATAAGTCAATCACAATCCATATAGGTTTCGATATGATGGTTTAATACTCTCACAGAGTAAAGATACTGCTCGAAAATCAGCATGTATGTCCATGATGACTAAGATGATTAAAGTGGTAACTTAAAGTCCTACACTGCAAATTGTAACTGTACCGATCCATTCCATGCTTCATTGCAATTATACAAGATGTTCCATACGAACACACTCTGAAATGCATAAAAAGAGAATACTAAATACATGCAATCAATCATATAGATATTTGTCATACAAAGTCTAGGGTTCGAACCTGTACTACACTTTACATAAAGTTGTACTTCAAATGAGTTACCGCTTGATTATCTCTATGATGATCAACACACGTCTAAGCACAAGTTACATTTTTATCATAATAATGCCAGTTACACATACGTCTTGTGACTTCTATTACAACTAGATGGGTGTTCAGTAGAACACTTTTGTCGCCCTCTTACGCTTTGTCAGAATAATCAATAATTTTGTGACAAAATCAAAGTACAAAAAGGGGCATATCGTCAAATATGACATTGACCAACAAAGTATGTCATAAGCAATATAATTTGAAAGTTTGATGAAGAAATCTTAAGAAATGGCATAGTTATAGTCAACATGTTTTCGTGGCAAAATGTTAGTACAACTAGATGGGTGTTCAGTAGAACACTTGTGTCGCCCTCTTATGCTTTGTCAGAATAACCAACAATTTTGTGACAAAATCTAAGTGTAAAAAGGGGCATAACTCTGTCAAATATGACCTTGACCAACAAACTTTGGCGGCATCATGACCCTTATGTCATAAGCAATACAATTTGAAAGTTTGATGAGGAAATCTTAAGAAATGGCAAAGTTATAGCCAACATTAAGTTTTCGTGACAAAATCTAAGTACAAAAAGGGGCATAACTCTGTCAAATATGACCTTGACCTACAAAATTTGGCGGCATCACAACTCTTTTGACATAAGCAATATAATTTGAAAGTTTGATAAAGAAATCTTAAGAAATGGCAAAGTTTTAGCAAAAATCTAAGTATATAAAGGGGCATAACTCTGTCAAATATGACCTTGACCTACAAACTTTGGCGGCATCACGACCCTTATGTCATAAGCAATGCAATTTGAAAGTTTGATGAAGAAATCTTAAGAAATGGCAAAGTTATAGCCAACGTTAAGTTTTCGTGACAAAATCTAAGTACAAAAAGGGGCATAACTCTGTCAAATATGACCTTGACCTACAAAATTTGGCGGCATTACAACCCTTTTGACATAAGCAATACAATTTGAAAGTTTGATAAAGAAATCTTAAGAAATGGCAAAGTTATAGCAAAAATCTAAGTATAAGAAGGGGCATAACTCTGTCAAATATGACCTTGACCTACACAATTTGGCGGCATCACGACCCTTATGTCATAAGCAATACAATTTGAAAGTTTGATGAAGAAATCTTAAGAAATGGCAAAGTTATAGCCAACGTTAAGTTTTCATGACAAAATCTAAGTACAAAAGGGGCATAACTCTGTCAAATATGACCTTGACCTACATAATTTGGTGGCATCATGACCCTATTGTCATAAGCAATACAATTGTAAAGTTTGATGAAGAAATCTTAAGAAATGGCAAAGTTATAGCCAACGTTAAGTTTGTGTGACGGACGGACCGACGGACGGACGGACCGACGGACTGACGGACGGACGGACAAAGCGATCCCTATGTATCGCATTTTCTCCGAAAGGGCGACACAAAAAGGGGCATAACTCTGTCAAATATGACCTTCACCTACAAAAGTTGGTGGCATCATGACCCTTTTGTCATAAGCAATACAATTGTTAAGTTTGATGAAAAAATCTTAAGAAATGGCAAAGTTATAGCCAAAGTTAAGTGTGTGTGAAGGACGGACGGACGGACAAAGCGATCCATATTTATCGCCTTTTCTCCGAAAGGGCGACACAAAAAGGTCTTTAACAATAATTGATCAGTATCATCCTTACACAGCACTAAAGTAACACATCTATATCCAATATTAAAACTAAATGACTTAACAATTTATGGAATTTAGTGATAGTTCACCAAGTAATTATAACAACTTCTGTTACTGTAAATTATGATCATACACATACAATCTCCATTCTTACAGTAAGCTGTGTCCTGGGTGCAAAAACTATTCCAAGAAATAAATGATAAAAAACTATTCAAAGCAGAAGAGCATGTCTGCTCTGTGTACCCGCCAAAATGTCATGTGACTAAAAAACGGAGGAAAAAAAATCTAACAGCCTGATTGGTTGACACAACTGTCCGAGGGAAGTAACTGTGTGTTGTTAATCACACTTACTGCTCAAAGTAACTTACATATATTGTATTTTTCTGTCCAGATATTGAAGAACGAAGGGAGACTCCATTTTTCGTCAATGCAGATGCTTTAGAACTACAAATAAGTCAAGATAAATGTTCGGACAACATCGAACTTTTGATTTACATTCACTCAAAACCGCAGCATTCCGAAAAAGGCGGGTGATCCGTAGTACATAGGCGTCACTTGAACTTTTAGAGAAGCATCGAGTTAAACTGTTGTTTATAACGGATAAAGTTAAGGACGATAATTTACAAGCTTTTCTTGAGAGTGAGAGTAAACTGCACAAGGACATAGTTCAGGGGACTTTTAACGATACTTACAGAAATTTGACATACAAAGCAATAATTGCACTGAAGTGGGTGACTGAGAATTGTCAAAACGCTATGTATGTTTTGAAGACATACGATGACGTCATGGTGGATATTAATAGATTTATACTGCTAAAAACATCTTACATCGAACCAAATTTAGGGAAGTAAAATATTCTTACCGGATATATATGGACAAACACGAGTGTTGTAAGGAAGAAGAATAGTAAATGGTATACAACATACGGAGAATTTCCAGACGAGGTTTATCGCAACTACTGCTCTGGTTACGCTCTTATGACGTAGTTAAAAAGTTTTATCAGAAATCCTACGAGATTCCGTTCTTTTGGATAGATGATAACTTTATAACTGGCATGCTTGCCCACGCCGAAAATGTACCACATTTGTCTCTTAATGATAGATACATCGTAGAAGATACAAAAGATATTCGAACGGAGTTGAAAAGAGACATCAACGCGATGTTTTATTCATTCACTCACAAGATACAAGTACTTCAATGTAAGTTTGGCACAGCTACTTTGAGAGAGGTTGAACTGTTATAAGATTAATCACGGATTAATGTTTAAGGTTATTATAATATATTACATTTATAATTACACCGACGCGCATTTTACTCGTTACAATAACATAACATTATCTGCCTACCTATTTCAAACTGATAAAACATTTTTGAAATTACAAAATATTATCACTAATTACATAAGCTCGAAGTACAGTGTACTTTTATTTTGCAACCAAAATGGTTTGTAAAATAGAAAAGGCTTATTTATGCATTTTTACATAACGTGTATATATTCAGTAGGTCTACATTAAAAAAAATGTTAGTTCAGGAGGGGGACACAGCTTATTTTAATTATATACCAGAAATCATCAGAAAGGCAGTAAAATGCTTTCAAAAATCAATACTAAACGTTTCTGCTAAATGTTTAATATGCTTTATAACCACAAGTGTTTGCTTATGTCTGTTGTGTGTGAGTTGTATCTTGAAGTGCATGTTGATATGCTGTTGTTTTATAAAAGGCCTCATTGAAAATATGTATGTAAATTTAATTAAATTTAATTTTGATGTATGTGCGTAGATGAGTTTTTACTTTCTGATAATATAGAATATATTTTTATTATTAGGCTCCTATTATTGTTATTATTATTATTTCATAAGCTTATGTCTTTTTCTATGCATTTTGAAATTAGTATCAAAATACCAAAATGAAATTTTTAAAAGAGCTTTGAAGAATTATTTTTTTCAATTTTTCATTTTTTTTAAAGAATTTATTCTGATATCAATTTTAAAATGCACAGAAAACGACATTAATTAAGAAAAAAGAGTCAAAGGTATGTTCCTTCCACCTGTGGGCAAGACTTTGTAAGAACATTAACGCATTTCTGTAATGTTATACTATGCCTATCATTTGAGAAGATGAATGCGGACACAAGTAGAACGAAGGTAGTGATGAAAAATTGCTGATGAAATTTGCATTTAGTTTAGCTTATCGAGTCACTCTCGAGTCGGCTTCCTGAAAAAAAAAACAGTGCTAGTGTCATAGGGGGGGGGGGGGGTACGGTCGTGACCTAATGAGACTCGAACCCGTAACCTTCGGGATGAGCGGCAGACGCATAAACCTCTACACCACCGCTCCCCCTTAAAGCTACGGGATCATGACTTACAGGATATGTTTGATATATTATAATGAAATATTAGCAACTTGTGTTAGCTATGCTGATGACATGGTACTGATAGCTGAGAATGCACGCGCCGAAACTTGTTATAAATGTATGGTTGCTCGTTTGTGCCATGCTGCAACAGCACGACAACACGACATACAATTTTTGCGTGTTGTCGTTCTTCTAAGGAGGATTTTTTTATTTGAACAAAACATACTTTTTGAGGTAGATCGGTCTTTTTAGCAGCAAAAGGCGGCTGTTGGCCGATGAGTGCGGAGGTAATCATTGGTTGGATAGGTATCTATTTTGAAAATGAACAAGGGACGAGATACACTGTTCTCTTCCATGACATCTAGAAGACTGTTGTTTACGAATATGTAGATTTTGCACGCAAACAGTAGATTCAATTATATAGAAATAAATTTTGATTAAAATGTATTCGTTTTAAATATCTTTGAGTCAATTGTAAATATGTAATATACATACAGACAGCTGCATCAAATATGGATATACTAGTATATGTAGTTAAAGCTCAAATAAAGAAACAAATACTACTACCTTCTCCGGCCGACATTAGGAAGTATATTCCTTGCAGCAATGACGCCGTCAACATTTTTGCACTAAGTACGTTGATAATTTCAGCAAACATGACACTGTACACATACCCGAGTCCTACTGCAACAAACTGAATGATTACCGCAGCAACTACAAAGCAATATTTTCGTCCATTTTGCAAACTTACAGTCATGTATCACGCCAACTGATACTTCTATAGTGATCCATACAAACAACAGTTTATATCAGTACAACATATATATTCTCACCGGAATATTATTCCTGATAATTAAATAGAATTCCGAATACATACAAAAGGCTTCATAATTAAAAGTTTACCGTTGAGCTATTTATAGCACAATTTTATGCTGAATTTATACCGTCTAGCATAATAGCATCCTTCCATTCCATGAAAAAATAATAGCAGTAGGTAGGTTGACTTTGGTCAAAGTCTATATCAGTTTACCCCCAGATACGAAGTATATGGGGCCTATATTGGATGAACGCTTGTCCGTCCGTCTGTAGACAACATTTCTTTTCTCGGCAACAATTGGTTTGAGTTCAATGAAACCTCAAGAAATACTAACTCTAGCTGTGTATATGTTGGGATGGTTTTCCATGGAGTTATTGCCCATTTATGTTTTCATACATATTGTGTACAGAGATATGTGTTTTGTACAATTATAGGTTGGAATTCAATGAACCTCAAGAAAGTGATTAATACAAAGCCCAGTTATCCATAACCTCGACATGTTCCGCTCGGCTGAATTTTCATTGAGTTATTGCCCTTTGATGTGTTCTTTCCTATCGTGTACATAGAGATGTTTGTCCGCGGTATTGCTCATTAACCTCTGGTGGAATTCCATGGAAATTACCATGAACGATTATTACGAAGCTGAGTTGTGTCTTTTGTTTGCATATACTGCCCTAGTAATTATTCATTGAGTTATGGCCCGTTGGTTGGACTATTTATCAGCATGGTCAGTGACTGAAAGTCAAGCAGTATTGTTAAGTTTATTGTTTAACTTGCAGCTACGTATAGTTTGAAACAGAGCATTAGACGTGGGTCTCAATAAAACCAAAGTTGTTGTATTGCAATACGTGTCCAGGTGTTTATTCATTAACTTTAAAAGACGAGTGAAAATTAGTGTGTGATTCATTTCCGTACCTTTTTACACTTATTACTCAAGAATTTTATAAAGATACAAACAAAAACGGGAATTTATATCCAACGTTTAAAGCTGCTCACTCTCAGTTACCGTTGAAACAATATCTTTATAAAAAATTGACCTACTTATATAGAAACATAAAAGTAACTGCTAGAATCAAAATATAAGAAAAATCTACGTAGGAATTTGCAGAAATCGATTGAAAATGTCGGTTACACGGCACCGCTACACTATATGCTTATATTGTAATTTCAAAAGCGTTTGCAACGCTTTTGAATTTTGTAGCGTATTATTTGAAATTTAGAGATATATGCAACAGGAATTTATACTAAAGCCTTTTTGTATGAATATATGTTCTAAAATACGTTATTTAAATACATATTCAACAACTTTCTTTTTTATCAAAATCTGAGAGCGAGCAGATTTAAAAAGTAGCAGAATCTGGTTACATAAAATATAAATTTTAGTTCAACAATAGTGGAAATACAAAAAGCAGAAAGATTTAAAGAGCATGCTTAACTAGTACTGCACTGTACTATATAGTATTTTATCACACGTGTCATTAAATCTAGCATTCCATCGTTTCTCTTTTATGTCGAAGGCGAAGCAGCTGTTTCACTGAACTGCTTAAAATGCAGTAGTAAGAGAGCGTCAAACTTATTTCAATTCCAAATTATTTGCCTTTTTCTTCCGAGTTTTGAAACTCTTTTATTAAGTTGAAGCAAATATAGGTTGCTTGAAACAAAGTTATTTACTGCAACTATTTAAGCCAAACCCAAGGAAATTTAAATTGACTTTAATTGACACTGAATTTTGTGGAGAATATGACTTACCCACAGGTGGAAGGAACATAACTTTGACTTTTTTTTTCTTATTTAATGTCGTTTTCAGTGCATTTTAAAATTGATATCAGAATAAATTCTTTAAAAAAATGAAAAATTGAAAAAAAAAGTCTTCATTGCTCTTTAAAAAATTTCATTTTGGTATTTTGATACCAATTTCAAAATGCATAGAAAAAGACATAAGCTTTTAAAAAGTTCCTTCCACCTGTGGTCTTGCCTCCATCTTTTAAAGTTAAGTAGCATTTGATTTCAATTAGACAGCGAAACGTGTACCTAATAAAAGATAGAACATAAGACAGTCTGACCATTAATAAATCCAAAGCTATGAGCTCTAGCTACTTCGATATTTATAACAAGAAAACCCGTTAGGTAACGAGCGTCAATGTTTTGATACGATTCTTATCCCTGAAAAATGTTGCATGAATAGACCCATTATTTATTTCATAGGGGCTGGAAAATACAGCTGGCCGTTACGAGAACTATATTGAAATAATAATAATAACAATAATAGGGGCCTAATAATAATAATAATAAATTCTTTATTTTCAGAATTTAAATTATATAAAATTTACATACATGTTTTCAATAAGGCCTTTTATAAAACAACAACATATCAACATGCACTTCAAGACACAATTCACACACAACATAAATAAGCAAACACTTGTGGTTATAAAGCATATTAAACATTTAGCAGAAACGTTTTGTATTGATTTTTGAAAGCATTTGTCTGCGTTTCTGATGATTTCTGGTATATAACTAAAATAAGCTGTGTCCCCCTCCTGTACTAAAAAGTCTGTTGAAAATGAATATATATTTACTTTTTAATGTAGGCCTACTGAATATATATTTACAATCCATTTTTGTTGCAAAATAAAAGTACACTGTACTTCGAGCTTATGTAATTTGTGATAATATTTTGTAATTTCAAAAGTGTTAGGGAGTTTTGGGGAGGCTGTGTTAGGGAGTTTTGGGGAGGCTGCGTTTTTGGTGCGTGGCATTCCCTGTTTGATATTATTTTTGTTTTTATCACGTTGAAATAGGTAGGCAGATAATGTTATGTTATTGTAACGAGTAAAATGCGCGTCGGTGTAATTATAAATATAATATATTATAATAACCTTAAACATTAATCCTTAATTAATCTTATAACAGTTCAACCTCTCTCAAGTAGCTGTGCCAAACATACAGTGAAGTACTTGTATCTTGTGAGTGAATAAATAAAACTCTCGCGTTGATGTCGCTTTTCAACTCCGTTCGAATATCTTTTGTATCTTCTACGATGTATCTATCATTAAGAGACAAATGTGTTAGATTTCCGGCGTGGGCAAGCATGCCAGTTATAAAGTTATCATCTATCCAAAAGAACGGAATCTCGTACGATTTCTAATAAAAACTTTTTAACTACGTCATAAGACATAATATATGCGGAACCAGAGCAGTGCTTGCGATAAACCTCCTCTGGAATTTCTCCGTATGTTGTATGCCATTTACTATTCTTACAACACTCGTGTTTGTCCATATATATCCGGTAAGAATATTTTCCTTCCGTAACGTTGGTTCGATGTAAGATGTTATTAGCGGTATGAATCTATTAATAGCCACCTTGATGTCATTCGTCTGTCATACATACATAGCGTTCTGACAATTCTCACAGAGAATACACTCTGAAATGCTTCTTGTTTTAATCATATTAATGCACTCGAATTGACTATAGAAATATACCGTAGGCATATAAGAATTAGTTTTAATGTTGGAAATAGATTTGTTACTTTAGTGCTGTGTAAGGATGATACTGATCAATTATTGTTAAAGACCTTTTTGTGTCGCCCTTTCGGAGAAAAGGCGATACATAGGGATCGCTTTGTCCGTCCGCCCGTCACACAAACTTAACGTTGGTTATAACTTTGCCATTTCTTAAGATAAAATGTTTTCATCAAACTTTACAATTGTATTGCTTATGACAAAAGGGTCATGATGCCACCAAATTTTGTAGGTAAAGGTCATATTTGACCATTTGACAGAGTTATGCCCCTTTTGTAGTTAGATTTTTGCTATAACTTTTACATTTCTTAAGATTTCTTTATCAAGCTTTCAAATTGTATTGGTCCATATGTGTCCATGCAGCATGTAAATAAGAGTCTGAAAGCATAGAGATGCGGCGGGAAATCAAACGCGTGACGCGACATAGCAAATTGTATGCGTCATTCAATTGCCGCATCTAAAAGACAAAATAGCAAACAAGCGCATTCAAGCGCGAAAACGAGTCCCGCCGCGTGATGCCGCGTGTCACGACGTTATGCGGCATGTCATTTTCAGGTAAAAGCGATGAAATAAAATATATGTACTATATTGTATTGTACACATGTATAAAACTGTGTTTTTCAATAATGATGTACAATGTATTCCATATTGAAACTAATAAAGTTTTAGTCTTAAATGTTTTTTAGTAATTACATGTGTATACCAGTACGATTTAGTAACCATAAAAACATGTATATAGAAACGTGTTTTAGAACTGTGAGATGTAAAAGAAATACCTAAACCCATTCGATTATTTTGAATGAATTATCTTAATGCTGAGATCGACAAATACTACATTGAATGACAGAGTACGACCAAGAAGACAAATGTTAAGAATAATATTAAAGCGTCGTGATCACTTTAAATGTTGATAATTGAAAAAGGATGCTTAAAGGATTATAACAGAACTAAGTATTTACTGTAAATTAATGCTGAAATACATGAGAATGGGATTTCCTAATCCACTACTTAATGGATATGGTAGATTTATTTTCACGCAAGTAAGCAGAAATAAGTGTAAATACAGAATATGGATGAAAAATATGATAATCTGCTTTTTCTCGAATTCTACTTCAAAACTGCTATAAATGGATAGAAAATGATATAACTAAGAAAAAGAATACCCACAACCCTATGTTTATTTTTCAAAATAGTTTCACAGTCATTTTGTCGTATGTATGTGATGTGCTTGCTGCTTTAATTTACGTAAAAATAGCCCGGCAGCGATGAGAGATCATTGCAGCAGTTAAGTATCTATCACCGGTATTGGGTGGAAAGGGCAAAAGTCAAGAATCCTGGATATGGCCCCATGTTTTAACGAACTTTCATAATAAAAATTCTGATATTTTAGTATTGTTATATTGACAAGCAACCTTTACTCGTTAACTAGCAAATTAAAGTAAAAAATTCGGACTATTTTCTGAGTAGTAATTGTACATCTAAGAACCCAATGTTTACTGAAAATTTGGTATTTTGACACAAATTTGTGCATTTGGACACGATTTTGATATGGTCCGCATGTTCTGACCAAAACGAAAATTCGTTGATATAATAAAAAATGAAAACGGTATACAAGAAGTGTAAATTCATCATGGTCAGAGAATGCGGACCTAGTGAAATCTTTGTTTTAAAGTGACCTCTCCCATACTTTGTAGGTCCAGATTTGGACTATTTTTCGTCAATACTTCCTTAATAAACACATTTTATAGGCTGTTTTATCCCTTTTTACGTTCAAACAAAACGTCTTTCAAATCTTTAGTTTGTTTCACTCAATCAATTACTCTTTTCGATCTTTGATCAGCATCTTTAGCTTCGTCTCTCCGCCATTTTTGTAAAAACATGACGCGTCTGTGGCAACTGTCAACAAATCGATACCTTTTCGGTAAAATGTAGCTTCCTGGTCCACGGAGATTGTAACAGATCGCTACCAGGTAAATATTTCACTATTTTTACTTCATATTCTTTGCATGATTATACAGATATAAAATCTACATTCTTGTTTATCAGTAGATCTAGATCTAGAATCTTGCATGTACAGTAGAGTCTACAGTACTGTATTGTAGTACTTGATCAAGGCTAGAGCTATATCATTCTATGGAATGATATTGACGTAAAAATTACACTATGCCTGCTTACTGTTACAATTTACTCATTGACACTGCTATGGTGCTTATTGGATGCTTGCACTTTCATCACGCTTGTTGACAATGATACCATGCTTGCTGGAAGTTACAACTTGTATGTTGTTTAGGCCATGATGCCTTTTTCATATTTTCATTTGACTGAATGACAGTGCAATCTAGCGTAATGGTTTATTTCATCATGCTGTGGTTATCTTGCATCCAAGAACAAAATGCACGAAGTGATCAACCAGTATGGAAAATGTTATCAGGCACTAGGCAAAATAGAACTAAGCATAATGTCATTTCAAAATTATAAGTCACATTTTGATAACAGGGGGCGCTATGTTCTAGTCGTGTTTTTCCGTAATTTGAATAATTATTTGCCGGAAAGATTATCGTGGATAAACTGATATTTTGTAACATAATTGCTGTAAGGTAAATTACCTTGTAGCAATAAATTACCATGGACATTACACGTTACAACATATCATATCTTTCTGAAATCTTTCATAAAAATTTCTTTCATAACTAAATGTTCAATATTTGATAACATACTGAGTGCCTTGGAGGTTACAGGAATTTTAAATCCTTGATTTTCTAGGAAATGTATTATAAAAGGAAGGTAATATAACGATTTGCCCCATTTACGATTCGTCCCACATTAGTGACAATACGCCCCACTTTAACAACATCATATTAAGCATGTTATAAATCATTTTACTGTGAAAAATGTTTAGTTTAAATGTACGTTTTTGTATATCTGGTATTATGTTTTATGTTTTTACATGTAATCACTTTGTTTGAAAATAATACTTATTAATCCAATCAATTAAAATCATATCCTTTGTCAGTTAGATTTTTATTTTATTTCTAATTCTGCTAGACCAATAGGTCACATTTTGTACATGTAATTATGATAAAATCTTTGAATAATATGCAGTGGCGTAGGTACCGGTACGCAAAAATGCAGTTGCGTACACATTAATTGGTGTGTTCAAAATGATCGGTTTTAAAATTAATTTTAAATGCATCATTGGGCTTCCTCATTTCTATTTTTTCAAGAAGGATAGCCCACAAACAATCCTAGTATGTTCGCATCTTTGGTGCTGGAACCGCTTAGAGTACACATTGTTTTAACCTAGCTACACCACTGATATGAATATAATGCTTTACTTCAATAAATGCATACAGATAATGTTAAAAAACAAACAGATTTCCACTTCCATTTTCACTATATTTATAAAATGTCAAATCCTTCTTTAACACTCCTGCCCCTCAGTTACAACACATAACATAACTCCTGCATGGGAAAGCTGGATGCTAAAAACACGGCAATTTCCCCTCCCATTCCGAGTTCCCCTACGGTGTGAAGGCAATGATTGCAATTGACTAGTGCAGAATGGCTCAATAGCACTTCCGATGGTATGCTACTCTACTATGCCCAAAAAACCTATTGAAGTAAATCCTGGGTGAAAAAATACCAAGGTCCCTCCTGGGGCTCAAACGCCGGACCTCGTGATCTGAAGGCGGACACTCATCCACGTCGCTAAAGGGTTAACCCAACAGCAAGGCTGTTGGAAGTGGCCTATAAACCTACAATCACTACACTTTCCCTCTTTTACTTTTCAGAGATAGACAACCCTCCAGATTGACCCTCCATGCTCCCCGAATGAGTCCGTCAAACACTTCTGACACCATTAAAGTAAATCCTGGGTGAGAAAATACCAAGGCCCCTCCTGGGGCTCGAACCCCGACCCTTGTGACCTAAAGGCAAACA
>JAFMSR010000006.1:56447360-56611620 GCA_022818135.1 Saxidomus purpurata | reverse complement strand
GGTCCTGCTAAACCGATACTTACTCAAAAATTATCTCAACAAACGCACAGGTAGTCGAACCATAGCCACACACCTTATTACCTATATAGGTGGGTGGGGTATGATTCGACCTCCCTGTGCACAAACGGAGTCCATATGGACGAGATTTGCAAAATAGTCACCGTTCGTATTCTGTCCCATATATTTCTAAATTAAACAAAAAAAACATGCAAATTTCACCAGCTTTTCCTTGCTTACCAGTAAATACTTTGTTAAGATATTTGTCTAACACAACCTTCTTGTCGTTGTTGTTCATGTCGAGATCCGGCAAAATACCGCAACGAATTAATCACTGACGTTGTTGTTATAATCTACAACCCATCTTGCGAAATAATGTACTGGACTGCAGTTAACAAAAACTTGAACGGGACACAGTGTGATGCGACATGGTTTTATTGCTCCCGCGTTGTAAAACCTCCCGCGCTATAGCGCGGCAAAAACGGAATCCGCCTGTGCTGTACTGTAGGTCAAGGTCGTATTTGACAGAGTAATGTCCCTTTTTGTACTTACATTTTGTCACGAAAACATGTTGGCTATAACTATGCCATTTCTTAAGATTTCTTCATCAAACTTTCAAATTATATTGCTTATGACATACGCGTCATCATGCCGCCAAATTTTGTTGGTCAATGTCATATTTGACGATATGCCCCTTTTTTGTACTTAGAATTTGTCACAAAATTATTGGTTATTCTGACAAAGCGTAAGAGGGCGACAAAAGTGTTCTACTGAACACCCATCTAGTTGTAATAGAAGTCACTAGACGTATGTGTAACTGGCATTATTATAATAAAAGTGTAACTTGTGCTTAGAGGTGTATTGATCATCATAGATATAATCAAGCGGTAACTCATTTGAAGTACAACTTTATGTAAAGTGTAGTACAGGTTCGAACCCAAGACTTTGTATGACAAATATCTATATGATTGATTGCATGTATTAAGTATTCTCTGTATATATGCATTTCAGAGTGTATTCGTATAGAACATCTTGTATATTTGCAATGATGCATGGAATGGATCGGTACAGTTACAATTTGCAGTGTAGTACTTTAAGTTACCACTTTAATCATCTTAGTCATCATGGACATATATGTTGATTTTCGAGCAGTATCTTTACTCTGTGACAGTATTAAACCATCATATCCAAACCTACTTGGATTGTGACTTATACCATCATCAGTAAAAAGTCAAAGGGTTACATATACAGAGAGGTATACCATAAAGGTTGATAATACGAAACGTCAGTAAGATCTCAAATTGAGATGTGTATTCGTACGAATGAGAATAATAAACTACGTCATTAACTATGTAATTCCGACATTCTTTAGTATCACCCAAACAATTTCTAATCGACACTAAATTCTAAAGATGGATTTATCTTGCTCTCACTAGAGACCCTGCTAGTGTTTAACCGTATGATAAATAGTGTTATCGATTCAGTCCCTCTCCTCTCAATAATCGTTTCTATTCTTTACAAAGAGAACTATGTGTGAATGAATTATCATGCAAATTAATTTATTACATTTTACTGTCTGATTTAGTTTGTCAGAGAACGGAATATTTCAACCAATTTCACTTACCTTGGCAAATCAAAATCGTAAGTAAGACAACTGTTGTACATATTATCATTATGTTGTAAACAAATTGCCGCTGCAAACGAGGCATTTTCATACACAACTTTATCTTTACATGCAGTCTTGGTCATTACCAGCTAGTAGTTTCTTCCCGTTCTTTCAACTTCTGTGTTTAGCCGTTGTTATTATATCTGAATATGTAAACATAAACATCTAGGGACAAATTTATCATGTCACCGATGAATGAAACTCCTACAGCTATCAGATTAGAGTAGTTTATCGTATAAGTTAAAGAACGCCATATTTTCATTTTAAATATTAGGTTACAATACATAACAACTGCAAGCAGTCTAAAGTATGATTAAAAAAATAGCTTTTGACTGTATTTCAATGGTTTGGAAAACAGTTTTTCAATGACCGCGTGATTCCAAAAGCGTCTGTGTTTTTTTATATATGTTTAGCGAAGAGGTTAGTGTGGTGATCGAGTGTTTAACGCTCTGGACTTTCAATCCGGAGGTCCCTGGTTCGAATCTCGACCGAGGCACTGGAAACTTCAGAAACGCTTTTCAATGTTTCCAACACATCTAGAGAGGAACTGGCTAGAAACGCAGAGGCAGTCTCGGTTTATCGGTGCTATACAGGGTAAATAAATTGGGTATGGTACCCGGATTCCCTTGTATTTGCATCTGTCTCTTAAACCTGCGCCTGTTAGGAGTCCTGGCAGAAATCCCAGGGTCGACCGGGACTAAAAACAATCTAACGAAGAAAGGTGTCGTAAAAAGACCACAAAATATGGTTAATCGTTAAACATTCGTACAAGCATATTTCCCGAAGAAACAGATGATTTTACTTAGTTACAAAGACAGGCTATATTGTAGCTCGTCTGGGCACAGAGTGTCCGAGGTGAGCTATTACTATCACCCCATGCTCGTCGTTATCGTTATCCTTGAAGTTGTGAGCCCTTTTTCTTTAAAACCACATCTCAAAGCACATGATCAACGTTGATAAACGCTAGCAGAAATGGTCCTGTCACGGGAAATCGTAAAAAATATTCAAATGTCGTGGTTATCGTCAGAAGTCACAGCAATCACACCCGCAGAGGATCCTTTATGTGACCCTTTGCTTGAATTTTTTCAAAGAAGTGGCTGTCGTAACACGTAGCCAGAAGGGAAGACGGCCTATGTGCAAAAATGTGCTATGCGGAAAATCTACTCCCAAGTAGGCCACTAACCTATGTTTTTATAAAGAAAAATTACTTCTAGGTTAGTAAATAGTCAAATCTTAAAGTATTTCTACAGGAATTTTATTTACTTGGCCCTGCACCAATTGACAAGGAACAGTACAGCCACGGTGTGCGTTATCAACTGTTTATCAATGTACGTATATAGATTAAACTGCATTTCAATGTTCAAAACCTCTATCAATATGTCATACCTGTAAATAAAAAAGCTGAATTGAAACTCCGTCGAGTATTATCGGGCCACCATATTCCATTATACTTCTCACTCGTGTATTTATCAAGACGTGGAGTTACATGTGTATTTTTTAAATTTATTATGTCACTTTTTAGAAATTGCAGGGTCCATTGAAAACTGCCAACGATTGAGTCATCCCACTGTATGTTTTTGAATGTCTAGTACACTCGATAACGCTGGATTTTAATTTACAACACCAAAGAGCGATACAACTAACTTTATAATAAGCTAAACGTGTTTGAAACAATTTGGATAGCTGTTTATTGTTCAGCATTCCCCTGCCCCATCCCTAATAAAAAGTGTTGATTACTTTTTATTGAATTTTTAATCGAAAAAAAAAGATAATTTGATGGCAAATATTTTAAATAAGATGACGACTACTTCGTTCAGAAATAAAAAAGATTATATTGCTGGTCTTTCGGATTTTATTCCGCTCAAAATAGGCCTGGGCACATTACTGAAATTTCTTTACATTGTCAAACATTTCAAAAATGTCCAAATGTATTCCTAACAATTTTTAGTTTAGTTTATATTGATTTATTTTAGCTCGATAGTGAAGAAAGCCTTCAGCTTATCAAGTCACTCGAGGAGGCGGTCGTGACCCTTGTGAGGCTCGAACCCGCAACCTCCGGGATGAGCGTTAGACTCCTTAGCCTCTGCACTACCTTACCTTTATTTAAATTCCATTCCTCAGACATTATTTTTACTTACATGAAAGTCCGATTCTTTTCTTTTCTGTGTGTTTAGATATCCGAGTGAGTTGTCTATTCCTTTAGATCACGTGGTATAAAAGTTAGTATGATACGTAGTAGACATGTTGAAAGAACGTTTACATACTCAAGTATATAAAAAGGATACAATTTACGTACATTCCCGAGAAGGAACTTACTTGATCGAAATCGCCCGCCATTTATCGAGGACGCTGCATGTCAAGGCCCAGTGAACGGTTTCACCGATTACAACTACAAGGTAACCAAGAATCATTTTTGGTTTTCCCTGTTAAACACATTGTACAGTACTGTATTGATATCTCATTGTTGGTATTGCTTTGTTTATTTCTGTTTCAAGGTCTTGTCCTTGGTACACAATAATTTTCGATCTACATCATCAGATATCGCTTGAAGTTGAACAAAGCGCAGATTGAATTTTTTTTATTGTTCTCTCAAACAATTGATATTGTTGACCAATTTATTATTTTTCATTTAACGCACGTTTTTTAATAAAACAAACTTCCTTGCCACCCATATATTTGTGAATCATTCATTCTGTGTCATATACTAAATTTCGCCCTATGCACATTTCGACCCGCGCTTTAGGTAAGGTTCAGCCTAAATCACGAAGGTAAAAAGTTTTTTTAGGTTAATCTATAGCCCCCAGGCATTCAGCGCTCACAGCGCTTTGATTGTGAATTGTTGAAGAATGTTCAATATTGTTTTGAGAATTTCTCATATGCCATACACCTTCTATGTGTTTAGTCTAAGAACAATCTTGTCAGTCAAAAGGTATCTTTTTCTACGTGAGCTTTTGGCGGCATAGAAATACGAATTTTCCTTAACAAAGGAAAAATAAGATAAACCATCGGGTAGGAAAGCAGCGGCACTGATTATAATTTGTTTATTATAATTATATTAATTTATCGTGTTTTTATCAGAAAATTGCATAATTTTAATATGTACATTTTGTATTTAACTTATTTCATTTATCGTTGTCAACTTTAAAACCATTTCAAAGATGCATGCTGAAAAGACAACGAATAACAGTTTTAGTTCAAGATAATTCAAATGGATTTATATCTCAAAAGTTTTACAAATACTATCTTCAACTACTTTACGTTGTTATGTTATCACAAGTCAACAACAGAAAGCGCGTCATAAATTGTAAGTCTTATTTATTTTCACCATTCTGTCTAATATGACCTGAGATAAAGCAAGTTTTCTTAAAGATTTTTACAAAAAAACAGAAACCATACAGTCAAAATCAAGGTCACTTTTTTTAATCATCATCTCGGAGAGTTCAACATATTCTCTATCCATATCAAGAATGTCTATCTATCTACAAGTCACTTTTTCTACCTGATCTACATGAAGCATGATCAAACTGTTTGTCTTTATCAAATATCTGACAAGATTGAAGCTTATGTAAGAACTCTAGGCCAGATCATGAGAAAATGTCTAAATCACCTGGAGGTTACATTTTATGCATCGTTCTCATAAAATTAGTCAAAGATTAGTCTTTGACCGGGGACACTTAACCTACCGACATTCTTTCTTATTTTTGAAGATAAAGCAGAGAAAATCGAACGACATTGATAGTGTTGCATGCAAATTTCAACTTTGACATTGACTGACACTGACCTACTTTCTATTTTTGAAGTCACATCAATTAAATTTGGACGATTTACACAGTTTTTCACGTAGATTTCTACATTTCAACTTTGAAATTAGCTGACATTGACCTTGGCCTAATGATCTACTCTCCTGTTTTTGAAGCTAAAGCAAAGGAATTTGAACTAGAAAGATATTTTTGTATGCAGATTTAAACTTTGATATTGCCTGACCTTGACCTAATTTCTGTTTTTGTAGCTACAGAAAAAAAAATGGAAAATTCAACAACAACACATTATTACAACAACGTTTTATATCATCATTTTCATATTAGCGTTTCGGCAAAAGCCTTCATCAGATAAATAATATAAAGCGGATATACATATTTTATGTAGCTACAGCAAAGAGATTTGGACCATGTATATAGTATTGCATGTCGGTTTCAACTTCGACATTGACTGACCATAACATTCTGACCTACTCTCCTGTTTTGTAGCTACATCAATGAAATTTACGTTTAAATGCTGATTTCAACTTTTACAGTGACTGGTTTTCAAGCTAGAGTGTTTCTGTAGTTTTGCGGGTTAAGGTGATATGCTTGGAAAAAAACTACTCGATAGATTTTCTTTAAACTCGCTATATTTCAACCTTATTCAATTCCAAATAAAAAACTGCAAAGAAAAAGATAGGTCACCGTCCTTGATTTCGCGCAACAGGCATTTATAAATGTAGTATGTTTTCTTAGTTTTTAAGGTATCAAAAAAATAAAAAAATCGACAGTCATGTCAGTTTCTCTTATTTTCTCTCCTCGAAACAATAACTTTTATAATGCATGTCAGATGTATACCTGGTTGCAATGTATCGTTGAGGTTAAGGCATTACCGACCGATTCATCATCGCCATAAAGAAAAATAAAGCATATAATATTACCCCACCCACTTATAAATCAGCACGAATTGTAGACAATTCTAAATTGATTGCCATACAAAAAATTAACCGATACATTTTTTTAATTATTTTTTTATTTAACCTTTATACATAGAAGGACATAACAATTTAAAAAAAATGACATGCCCCCTGCTTTTTTTCTCGGCACGGGCGTTCGAAAATGCAGTGATTGTATGCTTAAAGTAAGGAAATACTTTAAAATCGGCATATATAGTACCTGGGGATTTCTTTATATTGCATCGACTAAATTAAAGATTTCTTACCATCTACAACTTTGGGAAGGATCGTGAATTTCGGGAGAGTAGGTCTAATCCAAAATGTGTTTCTGCATTTTGTAATCGATAAAAATAGAACAGATAATTTTACCCAACCCACTTCGATTTTTTTTAAATCTGATTACTTCCCGTTCCAAATGCATTCTTAGGGTTAGATTTGGTGCTATATGAATTTGACGGATGATTCAATAACGTTCACGAACGCACAGAAGCACCTATGAGCCACGTAACTAGGGAATGTCAGTGTATTTGCCTTTTAAAAGCCAAGATTCCTTGAAATGATGTAGGAATACAGTTCTATGAGGTTTGTGGATTGGCTTTTTCCAGTTCACATGAAATGAAAATTTTTGTGTCCAGCCATATTACTCGTTAGGCCTTTTGGAATAGTGGACCAATTTCAAGTAATCAGAAAATAATTCACAATCTCTTTAATATTTATTTAATGTTATTTTAATCTGCTGCACTAATATGTAAGAAAGAATTATATCGATAAAAAGACTTACATGTGTTTTAAAATTTTAAAAAATATACGAACGTACCAGTATGTACGAATGTACATAATGTACAAAAATGTACAAAATACGAATGTACCAGTTTTAATTTTTTCAACATGAGAAACAATTATAAGCAAATTGTTTAATAACTGATTACGAATGCTACAATTGAACAGCTTGTATTAAAGTCGAAGGATCTTTTTGAATCTATCGATATTATAAAATAAATCTATACTGATAGAATAATGATAGAACCATGTTCTATTCACTATAAAACATTGCTGACACATTCAATTCTTTTGTTTTCAAGTCTTTTTTTTATATTTTGCAATTTCACTGAAAAAAAGTACTGTTCTATATTTCTTACATGTACATTGATTTAAAAAGTAAAGTTATGAATGTTTTTTGTATAAATAAAAGTCATTTCCACCGGTAAGACACCATTCTTGGTAAAATGAGAACTACTTGTCAATATGGTCCTGGGACTTTAAGCTAAACTAATGGTACAGTTTGATCTGAAAAAAACCCCGATCAGATGTAAAGTTTTGTAAATCTTTGAGCAAAACATCTAACATGAATACTCTCTTAAATATGGTTGCCATGGTTACCAAATACATAAGGGACATGATGGCCCTATATCACTCATAGAGTAGCATTGCCCTTCATGACAAGGTCACAAAATCCAACACACCACAAAAATGCAGATATTAAATCTCACAGTCCTATGTCCAAGGAATGGGCACTATGTGCTCAGGTTAGCCAGAAAGTGTATAAATGTGAATTCTGGTTCTTTGAAAAACAACACTTTTAGACAAGAATAAAATATTCAAATTTGTGTACTGATAAATGAGTTAAAAGTAAAATATAGTGTCACTATACAGTGTTAATTAGTTGTAGTCAACTTTGAATGTGAAAGGAATCAGTCTCACATCATGCAAAAGTAATGTTTACTAGAATTTTCTATTCTTCAAAACAGAACTGATAATTACACCAAAGTATAAGTTTTATCTCATTCACAAACATATTACCAGATAAGTACACTGTCACAGTAAAAAGTTGTATGCAGTATAAGTATATATGCATGTACATTTATATAGAATTCAAATGTACACAAATTATCTCATGGTTATATATTAATTTAAATTGATTAAATACGTGTATCCTTATACTGTTCTATGTCACTTAATTAAATCAAGAGGTCTTTCTTTGTTTGTAAACTGGAATTACCAAACACATGTTTTTCACAATAAAAAGCAATCAGGTGACATGGTGCTGAATCACATTTTTTCCAATAGATATGTTCTCACAATAAATTATTTCAATATTCCTCAGGATTTTCAGTCAGTGTTTATGCCTGATTTATAGTGAGTAATTATGCCAACTCATTACTGATGACCTGTATTCTGGCTTTCACAGCAAAATCCATTCAGATGGACTTTTTGCACTTGTCTAGTCTGACAGAAAACAACACCAAGCTCTGTAGAACTTGTATTACAAAGAATGAAGAACACATACATTAAGCTGACATGATAAACATGTAAGATTTTTTAAGGTTTTAGAATGCAAGCTGGCAATGTTGTTGTAACTGAACCTTATTTCACATTCATAAGTAAATGCACATGCTGATCTGTTGCCACTGCATCATAGAATATCAAAATATTGATGAAATATGTCAAATAGCCATGCCAGTTATGTTAATACATGTATTAAATTGCTAGATTGCTTATAAATACATTTGTCATGAACATATAAACTTTCCACTCAAAAAACAAATATTTATATATATATAGTAGAAAATAATAACTTTTAATGAACTAATGACATGCTTAACCAAATTTTACCTCCATAAATAACAGCTATGAAGGTATTCTACATACTTGATGCCACTGAGTTTTGCATGTACATACCTTAAATAATCCGACAGATTGCATTCCAGAGGACTGAGTTGCTTTTGTTCTGTACAACTCAGCAGTCATAACTTGAAGTAACATACTTCTCCCGAAGATCATTCATACTTTATCATGTAAACATGGATGTAACTATAAACTCCATTGTTCACCAGGGGTATTGTACCAATATGTCAGATAAAACATCTGTTTTCCTGAAAAGTAAAAAGAAAAAGATTAATATATTTTAAAAAGACAGTTGAATTAATAGAAACAAATATAAGTTTCCTTTGAAAATTGTGTCATTTTGTATAGATTCATGAATGTAATATAATAATAATAATACAAATGAATAAGATACAAAACTTAACTTATTGAATGAAAATGGATCTTACATCATACATAATATAATAAATCTGGTTGAACTTTTTATTAAGTGTTAGCAATGATAATAAAGTGAAGGTTATAAAAATGTTTGCCTAAATATGTTAAAGAAACACAATCTTTTTTTTTAAATGTATAAAGAAAGGGATGAAGTACATTGAATGGCTGCTAAATACATTGATATTGAAAATAACTGCTCTAAATTTGTATTTTGGAGTAGATTTTAATGACCACATGGTCCAGATTGCATGTGCCAGGTTGATTATTTTATTACTGTTTCATTTCTGACTGGCAGAGTTCAGAGTTGGCTTTTAACTTTTACCTAAACATGTAAAAGGCAAATAGCTGCCGAGACGGAGTGCAAGTGAATTAATATTAATATGCCCTTTGTTAGTCGTGAAGTGATAAAGTGTCCATTTAGCAAACTAATGGTTCATTGTTTGAATCCTGCATAGCACAAATTTTCTATCTTACAAATAGCACCAAAAACATGTAAGTAAATAACTAATGTAAATTATGTATGTTGTACGACCACAGTCAGATATACTCCTATGGTTCTTTAAAAGTTATATGGAAGAGGCATACAGTATGTGTGTTATTTGGTAATGATACTCACCTGGAATATTTCTTCCATGCTTACCAGCTAGCATGGCTAGCATTTGTGAGTAATTTGTGGCAAAACTAAGCAAAGTACTGGCTCTGAGTGACTTTTCATGTTTAAAAATACAGGGCAATAAATACTCAAGATCTGATTTAATTCTACACTTCATCATTTTGAATGTTCCACCAATATCTAGTAAACAAGTGGTTGCTACACAAATTAAAATTACTTCCGGGTTTACACCACAATTCAATATCTCGAAAGAAAGGCCAACTCACTGTTAAAACTATAGATTAACAACTTACCCTGAAATTTTATATTCAGAAGTTGTTAACTAAGAACATCTCAACGTTACAGCTTCAAATTAGATACAAATTTACGTTTTTATCCGGAAACGATGGTTTTACAAAGGGGAATAATTCGAAGGGAATTGTCTAAATTCCGTACTTTCCCTCTTATCATTCAACGACTGAATGGGATCAGATACAGTTGTCTTGACATCATAAAAATACTTCCAATAATTTTCATGAAATCAATTAATATGGGTAACGTGTAAACTGGACGTCAGTTGCGAGCATATTTCCGCGCACTTTTTAGCGTGATTGTGACGTTACGCTATTACCTCATTACACAGGATTTTCGCATTCCACGACACAATTATTTCATGAATATTGTCAAAATTAGGTAAAATATCTTTATTCATACGATGTGAATGAAGGGAACAGCTTTTGTTTTTATGTTTTTAAACTGATTTAATGTTTACGACTTTAAACGCTTTCAGGCATTTGGCGCATGCGCACAGAAGCCAGCAAACCACCTTAATTTCCCAAATTCCTATAATTTACATTGATTACTACCTTGGACCTACTTTCATCATACTCGGGTGATCGGTATATGGCCATAGTGACCCTCTTGTTTTGTGAATTGTTTATATATCGTGTCGAAGCTCGTTTCGTTATCTATATCTCATATATAAGATTAACGTAATGCAATGTACATTTAAGTAATAGTAAGAGGCTAAATAGAGAAATCTATGCAATATAGAAACAGAAAGGATGGAGCCTTAGCGACCGATTGGATTTCCATGTTGGATAAATTTCACTATTTTAGCCTCAAACTGACTTAGTGTTTACCCAACATTTCCACTTTATTTACAACTCAAGTCTGTTTATTACTAAAACATGCCTCTTTTATTGGTTTTAACAACATGCTTAAAAATATTTGGTTCATATCCGGTACTATACACTTTGTTTTTATTTGTGTCAAACTGAAAATCTCCCCTATTATTTATTAACTTAATTGCAGCAATCAATGTCTTAACTTAATGCAAGAATTTAACCTCATTAAATGCAGTTCAACCGTTACACACTACCAAATTGCAAACTTTTGACTGTCGTTACTCTCTGTGTCAAAAAGTTTATCATGATTGAATAAGATAGGAACAAATAGATATTAATGATATTTGTAATCTTGCTTCAGAAGAAAATGCTATTCATTTTATGGAATCGGAATTTAAATTGTTCTTTGCCGAAAGGCTTTTGCCTTTTATATTATTTGTTCCATTCGGCCTAAGTGACAATATTATTAAAGGGACTATTTGCACATGCGCAAACAGGTCTATAGAGTCTGGCTCTTTAAAGGTGGTCAATTACTTTTAAGCAACATTTTATGTCAATTTTTACTTTTTGTTTATTCTGTTAGAGATTAATTTAATGAACAAAAAGACCCATTACATTGAGTTAGATCCCTATCAGAAATTTACATTTTATTAACTTTTATGAAATTTTGTTATTACTCCCCTATGAAAGTATTTAAAACGAGAGATTTTTTTTTTATTTCAATATAATTTCTACTTTTACATTTGAATTAAATAGATTTACAAATATCTTAACATTCTGAACCAAAATGCAAGTTTAAACCTACGTGTAGCTTCTGGATTGATTTATTTCCAACCTATCTTGGGTGCGCACCCAAGATAGGTTAAGGGAGGTAATAATATCTTTTCAAACTTGAATTTCTAATGAATTCCATCTAAATATATAATATTTAATGCAAATATTTCACAAATATGTTATAATAGGTCTTATATTTATATCTTTCTGCAGGCAAAGTATGTGTATCAAATTTCTACTTATGATAAAATAACTTTATCTTGGTTGGGCAACCAGGATAGGGAAATCACATTTTAAAAATACCTCCAGTGAAAATCGTACTTGAATTAAGCGCTAAGTGAACATAAATAAGTGTAAATGCTGATGTTAAAGTTTCAAACAAATCTATTACATGGCCAAATTCCAATTATAAACCTTTAAAGATAGAGTGTTGCATAGAATAACCTGTGAGAAGTTTGACGCTTTTTGACAGCGGAAACTTTAAACTGAATTAAGTCGGCTCAGTATATTGTACATATAAACAAATGTGTTCGATTATTGAACATGGATAAACTATTTTATCAGCGGGTGATGATTGTGAAATAACAGGTAACTTCCCTTATAGTTTTGAGAATTTAAATTAAAGTTTATTCTTATACATTTAATCATGCATGCAATTTCTAATGGAAATATCCAACTGTCAAAAGGGAGTTTTACTTAATGTACTATTGTTAAAAACTGTGGTCCCTTGGCAACAAAAAATCGGACATTCTAAATTGAAAGATATAAATTTGAGTTATTTTAGGTCAATTCGTTTTTGTAATTTGACATCAAATTTAAATCAGTTATAAGCTTTAATGTTACTATCATGTCACAAAGCTAGGGTCACAAAATTGACTCTGACCAAAAAACGACAAAAGTATATTTTCGGTTTATTGCTGTTGACAAAACGATAAAAGACTATAGCTTTTAATACAAATTTTGGTATCAACTATCAAGATGCTATGGTCAGTGTTTATTCAGTTTTAGAGTTTAGCTTGAACCGTTAATGAACTGGTGACAAAACGTTCAGTTTTAGAGTTTAGCTTAAATAGTTAATGAACTGCTGATTTTGTGTTGTCACCACACAAGAAAGAGTAGAAGCATTTCAAGGACTTAAAAAGAGAACAAACTCATTCAACATTTCGAAAATGAAAATTTAAGTAAACAGTTTAATCGTTTTGCACCTTCATCTCATAAATGATATCATAAACTCTGTCACCCTTTATCAGATTAGAATGTATCCAGTCACAGGGAGATCAGGCTAGCTAAACATGTAAATGACACGACTGATAACTTCAAGGTTTTTTTGAACTGATAAAAGCAAACAATATCCATAAATAGTTTAGTAATTTTTAATCGCGAAAAAAAATCTTAACCGTTATTCTGTATCTTTCTCAGTCAAGTAGTTCACTCAAAGTAACTCTTGTTAGAGTAAGACAACGATAAGGCAGGATTGTAGGTTTGCAATCTATAAAACTAAAGCTGAAAAAAAATTAAAAAATTGACCAAACATCACTGGTTTAAAGAACATTTTGAATATAAGGAAATACATATTCAAAACTGTTTGTCACTACGTATCATTTTTATGGTGTCTGTGTGTGCCTACATTGAAGGAATGGTTTGGAATACTTGAAAAAAACATGGTCAAAGTGTTAATTGCTTTGTGGTTTTGCGGCCCTGTTGCAGCGATACTGCCAGAAAAGCAATAGACTTTTGGTGCATGGTACTTTTTGTTATATTATTCTATAGAAAGTTTATCATATTGATGCCACTTGTTAAACATGATATTGAATATTTGAATAAAACTTGGCACATTGTATTAAGTTTATACAATATTGAGGGAAGTTTCAGTTAGATTGCCTGATGACCACTATGTAATATATTTTTGTATTTTTCCCACATAGTTACAGAATTCTAAAATCGTTGTTCTCTAAATATGGCTGTATAATTAACCAGCCTATGATTCTCTATGGCAAGCGAATTGCACATTGATTCTTTAAATAATAGGTTTAACTTTTAAACACAATCATTCTTAAACCGTGGTTTAAAGTCTTAAACTGCAGTCTAGAGTCTGTTGAACCAAAATTTTAACAGACAACCAATCAAATGAGCTAAAACCACTGTTTTCAGTGTCACATGACCCGTTAAAATTAGGCATATATATATATATATACGTGAAAAATTCAAAAACATGTGCCGGAAAAAAGTTAAATATATTAAAAAATAAAAACACAGTCCATTAAACACACACACAGATACAGATAACGAAACGTGCTTCGACACGATATATAAACAATTCACAAAACAAGAGGGTCACTATGGCCAAATACCGATCACCCGAGTATGATGAAAGTAGGTCCAAGGTAGTAATCAAGGTAAATTATAGGAATTTGGGAAATTAACCCGCAAAACTACAGAAATAATCCATATTTAATCTCTCTAAAACAGTCACTGTAAAAGTTGAAATCAGCATTTAAACGTAAATTTCATTGATGTAGCTACAAAACAGGAGTGTAGGTCAGAATGTTATGGTCAGTCAATGTCGAAGTTGAAACCGACATGCAATACTATATACATGGACCAATGGTCCAAATCTCTTTGCTGTAGCTACATAAAATATGTATATCCGCTTTATATTGTTTATCTGATGAAGGTTTTTGCCGAAACGCTAATACGAAAATGATGATATAAAACGTTGTTGTAATAATGTGTTGTTGCTGAATTTTCCAATTTTTTCTCTGTAGCTACAAAAACAGAAATTAAGTCAAGGTCAGCCAATATCAAAGTTTAAATCTGCATACACAAATATCTTTCTAGTTTAAATTTCTTTGCTGTAGCTTCAAAAACAGGAGGGTAGATCATTAGGCCAAGGTCAATGTCAGCTAATTTCAAAATTGAAATGTAGAAATCTACGTGAAAAACTGTGTAAATCGTCCAAATTTAATTGATGTGACTTCAAAAATAGAAAGTAGGTCAGTGTCAGTCAATGTCAAAGTTGAAATATGCATGCAACACTATGCATGTCGTTCGAATTTCTCTGCTTTATCTTCAAAAATAAGAAAGTATGTCTGTAGGTTAAGTGTCCCCGGTCAAAGACTAATCTTTGACTAATTTTATGACAACGATGCATAAAATGTAACCTCCAGGTGATTTAGACATTTTCTCATGATATGGCCTAGAGTTTCTTACATAAGCATATTTGATAAAGACAAACATTTTGATAATACTTCGTGTAGATCAGGTAGAAAAAGTGACTTGTAGATAGATAGACATTCTTGATATAGATAGAGAATCTGTTGAACTCTCCGAGATGATGATTAAAAAAGTGACCTTGATTTTGACTGTATGGTTTTTGTAAAAATCTTTAAGAAAACTTGTTATATCTGAGGTCATATTAGACAGAATGGTGAAAATAAATAAGACTTACAATTTGTGACGCGCTTTCTGTTGTTGACTTGTGATAACATAACAACGTAAAGTAGTTGAAGATAGTATTTGTAAAACTTTTGAGATATAAATCCATTTGAATTATCTTGAACTTAAACTGCTATTCGTTTCAGCATGCATCTTTGAAATGGTTTTAAAGTTGACAACGATAAATGAAATAAGTTAAATACAAAATGTACAGATTAAAATTATGTCCAAATGCAATTTTCTGATAAAAAAACACGATAGATTAATATAATTATAATAAACAAATTCTAATCAGTGCCGCTGCTTTCCTACCCGATGGTTTATCTTATTTTTCCTTTGTTAAAGACAATTAAAATGTCCTTTATAAGTAACCCCCCCCGCAAACCGCAGGTGTTCAAATATTTTAATCGTTTTATTGCCCCTTATCAGTTTTAATCCTCTCTGATTAGGTCAAGCAGCATGTTAGTAGACTTGATATGTAGTACAATAGTAGAACCATAAATATTATTGATTTGTACAGATAATTGATTTATAACTTATTTCCGGTTGTTTATATAAACTGTTTTATATAATAATGACATTTTACTTTTATTGCAGGATATGAAAACTATTTTAGATAAATGCAGTAAACTGTGATTTAAAAATTATACTGAGAAAGTTAATATGCTCAAGTAATTAAGCACCTTCCTGTGGTGTGGCATGAATGCATTTTTGATGTATAAAAATCCTTCTGACTATTTATTTCTTTGTAAATTATAAATGCAACTGAATGCTTCTTCTAACTGTAAAATAAGCTAAAACTAAATGTCTCTTATGTATCAAGTGTAACATCTAATCTTAGTGATAATTGGTTTGTTGTAAGAGTAATTGATTGAGTATATAAAACATTACTCAATCTAACTTTGAAATCACAGTTATTTTTCAGTAATCTAAAAGTAAAAAAAAATAGTTTGTGTTTCTGCTATATAAGAAAATAATTTGGATATAATAACTGTAAGTGTTTATAATCTAATTTGACGGGAATTACGTACCTAAAAGGTAACTGATAAAAAAGAATAATAATATCTTATGAAGGTCTTAAAATTTATGTATAACTAACATCCCTTTTCTACATTATCTGTACATAATGTAAGGAAGTTATACAGTAGCTGAATATGATAAACAAAAGCTAGTTTACCAGTGACCAGTCATGTTAATTGACATCTTCTGTGAATTCGCTGTGAATTCGCATGGCTGACTGGACCCCTTTGGTGAATACCCCACATTCCTGTTCAATTGTCTTTAAGGAAAATTCGTATTTCTATGCCGCTAAAAGCTCACGTAGAAAAAGATACTTTTTAACTGTCAAGATTGTTCTTAGACTAAACACATAGAAGGTGTATGGCATATGAGAAATTCTCAAAACAATATTGAAAATTCGTCATAAATTCACAATCAAAGCGCTGTGAGCGCTGAAGGCCTGGGGCTATAGATTAACACCCCCTAAAAAAACTTTTGACCTTCGTGATTTACACTGAACCTTACCTAAAGCGCGGGTCGAAATGTGCATAGGGCGAAATTTAGTATATGACACAGAATGAATGATTCACAAATATATGGGTGGCAGGGAAATTTGTTTTATCATAAAACTTGCGTTAAATGAAAAATAATAAATTGGTCAACAATTAATATCAATTGTTTGAGAGAACAATTGTGTACCAAGGACAAGGACAACAGAAATAAACAAAGCAATACCAACAATGAAATATAAATACAGTACTGTACAATGTGTATAACAGGGAAAACCAAAAATGATTCTTGGTTATCTTGAAGTTGTAATCGGTGAAACCGTTCACTGGGCATTGACATGCAGCGTCCTCGATAAATGGCGAGCGATTTTGATCACGTGAGTTCCTTCTCAGGAATGTACGTAAATTGTAACCTTTTTTTAAAGAAATTATTTTTAAGTAAATATATATGTAATCGTTCGTAAATAACAAAGTTGTCAATGAAATAACATCAGAAATTTGAAAATCAAACTACAAACTCTTAACTTATTCCGTACGTTTCCGTAAATTTCCGTACTTTTATCCGTACTTTTACGTGATATGTATATGATTATCTTCCGTAATCAGCTAACAGCGCAGTAATTTCTAAAACAGAAAAAAATGTGTAATGCAGCCTGTAAGCTATAGACCTTTCTGCAATCGTTTGAAGTTGAATGTACTGTTTTTATTTGTAATATGTTCTTATCGTATGCGACATTCAAACAAAAGATTGATCTGGTCTGTCTTGCACTACTTTCCCAAAGCGAATGTTTACAGTTGTTATTTGCACATAGCACAGTTAAATTGTCAGCAGTATTTGAAATGTGGTATACTTTCAGTCCCCAGGCCAAATATATGAGAGTTGATTGCGCAATATATCGCACACACAAAATAAAATTGGCTTTGCAGAAATTAAGTAGATGCAATATAGGCTTTGATCGATAGTGGTCATCTTTATTTGCTTCAGTATCAAAACATGTTTAAAAGGAGTTTTCCATGTTGTACCCTGGCCTAATCAGAACTGAATAGACCAACAATATATTATTTTTTTATTTTTGCACAAAAGATTAATTTCAAACCCAATTATCTTTTTTTCGATTCAAAATTCAATAAAAAGTAATAAAACTCAGAAATTCGCAAAACAGTGTTGAAAATTCGTTATTATTTCACATATATAATAATGAGAGTTGCTAGCGTAATATATCACACATAAAAAAACCAAAAAAACTAGCTTTGCAGATATTTAGTAAACGCAATATTAAACGTGATTGATTATCTTGAAATCGATCTTTGCCTTCATACCTGAGTATGTAAACGTTCTTTCAACATGTCTACTACGTATCATACTAACTTTTATACCACGTGATCTAAAGGAATAAACAACTCACTTAGATATCTAAACACACAGAAAAGAAAAGAATCGGACTTTCATGTAAGTAAAAACAATTTCTGAGGAATGGTATTTAAATAAAGTGAAGGTAGTGCAGAGGCTAAGGAGTATGCCGCTCATCCCGGAGGTTGCGGGTTCGAGCCCCACAAGCGTCACGACCGCACCTCATCGAGTGACTTGATAAGCTGCAAGCTTTCTTCACCATCGAGCTAAAATAAATCAATATAAACTAAACTAAAAACTGTTAGACTTACATTTGGACGTTTTTGAAATATTTGATTCTGTAAAGAACTTACAGTAATGTACTCAGGCCTATTCAGAACGGAATAAAATCCGAAAGACCAACAATGTAATATTTTTTTATTTCTGAACGAAGTAGTCGTCAACTTATTTAAAACATCTGCCATCAATTTATCATTTTTTTTCGATTAAAAATTCAATAAAAAGTAATCAACACTTCTTATTGGGGATGGGGCAGGGGAATGCTGAACAATAAACAGCTATTCAAATTGTTTAAAACACGTTTAGCTGGTTATAAAATTAGTTATATCGCTCTTTGGTGTTGTAAATTAAAAGCCAGCGTTATCGAGTGTACTAGACATTCAAAAACATACAATGGGATGACGCAATGGTTGGCGGTTCTTAATGGACCCTGCAATTTCTAAAAAGTGACATAATAAATTTAAAAAATACACATGTAACTCCACGTCTTGATAAATACCCGAGTGAGAAGTATAGTGGAATATGGTGGCCCGATAATACTCGACAGAGTTTCAATTCAGCTTTTTTATTTACGGTATGACATATTAATAGAGGTTTTCAACATTGAAATGCAGTTTAATCTATATACGTACATTGATCAACAGTTGATAACGCACACCGTAGCTATACTGTTCCTTGTCAATTGGTGCAGGGCCAAATAAATAAACTTCCTGTAGAAATACTTTAAGATCTGACCATTTACTAACCTAGAAGTAATTTTTCTTTATAAAAAAATAGGTAAGTGGCCTACTTGGGAGTAGATTTTCCGCATAGCACATTTATGCACATAGGCCGTCTTCCCAGCCCAACAAATTGTGCGTCAGGGCTTTTTCATATTAACGACGGCCGCCCTTCGCGCACAACCCACTTATTATTCCAAACAATGCGGAACGTTTTCTTTCTATGTGTATGTAGGTCCGTGATGCTGGCGATCAGAATCTCGTCGCCAACTTTGACGGCTTCAAATATTTATTTTAACTCAATATTATCTTGAAAAAAATTACATACCTGTAAAGCTTATTCCAAATAGAAACAATATAAGTGAAAATTGATCAGAAACTTGTATGTTTTTTATGCATAACACTTATAAACTCTACACATGTCAACGTGTTTTTGTTTACACCGCTAAAACTCTACCTCGCGATAGTTTATCGGTAGATTATATTTTAAAAACCCCACCCGCTTGAAATATGCACTGCGGAAAATCCTTTGAATACGCAGCCAACGGAATAGGTAATACTTATGTGAGTCGTTAATAATGTCATTTTGATAGGTATATTATCTTTATTTCCTTCAATGGAAGAGTAAACATTTATGCATATTTATTGAATAGTACATATCTGTAAGGTCGTGAAAGGTACATCAAAGTAAATGGGGCTTTTTCATTTTGTATCTTCCGAAAGGCTGTCAGTATATCGTGTTAAAACAGGAAAACTCTATTCCTGGTTAAAAGTATTACCTTTGTCACGAACCTATATAATATAGGTCCGTGTCTATTGTAGTGTTTTTCTGAACATAATAACATAAATGGGAATTTAGAACAGATGTGGGTATTTCTGGACGTAATTAAACTTTTAATATAGAACCTTTTGCTAATCTCCTATTGAAAGCACGTGGCTTTCTCGTATTTGGCGGGAATATTTTGCGCGGGAACTCAAAAGATGCCGATAATCAAATGCTCCGAGAGAAAAATGTCATATGTGATATGTATATGCCAATCCATATTAATAACTTCATTGCCAGCCGAGTGTTCGTTGCTGCATAACATTTCCTCGCCGCAGGTCAGTTAGACGTACTATACAGGTACTCCAGACAGGTTTTTTTAACCGCACGGATATATTGCGTGAATCATTTCTATAAAGTGAAGATAATCGAAGGTCATGACAGATAACTAACGAGGCAATCTGATCTGATGATGCCCAAACCTTTGTTAAACATGCTGTAAATCAAACAATAACCAGAATATTTGAAAGTAAAATTTAATGCGTTTGACTTTCGACAGAAGCTGTCTGTCATTTTCGATCATTATATAACATTTGAAATATATTAAAGCTTCGGCATGTACTTCTCATACATTGTATATAAAACTTTATTAAAAATTGAGATTCTTGATGCATGTAATAATATCGTCCTTTTTTAGTTATGTAGCACTCGTAAGTAAAGTGAACTTGAGAGATCTGCAACATGTATGTGTTTTATTTCATTGACGCTTATTTTCTCTCGAGTACTTTACCAAAATAATACAGTATGAAATCATGTTTTCCAGCTACGGTTAAATAAAAACAAAATGTTCGTGGGTTGTTTGCCAGTAAAGTAAAGTTTTTATAACAATTTGACAGTCTTCCAAATTTCGATTTTCGATTGATCAATATTTCAGAAAGGTCGACTAATACCAATCAGTTTTATGAAAGTTTGTTTTTAATCCAGTAAGTATTTGAATTTGTCTGGTATCTGTTAGAATATGTGACTTCATGATTTCTGTGCCGCTCCTTTGATGTTCGGCACGGCGAGTCTTGCTTTGAGAATAGCTGATCGTTCAAAATACAACCTCAGTATTTTACGGGGAATACTCAAACTACGATATGATAACAGAACTATTTTGCCTAACACATGTCATGATCAAATAATGTACGTGTAAGATTTTTTTCTCGGATATTCCGGATTTCGGTTAACGTGTGATCGCATATCAAGTAGAACTACTTGATCTATATTGTATATAACTCATTCGAACATGATCTTAACAAATATAGTAAACTGGCTGTTGCCTTTTTAGCACTATAAAATAGCAGATATATCATGTTTTAAGTTAATTGTAAGCGGTAACTTCAAGTGTACGGTATGCGTTTTTCCGCGTGCAACCTCCCGCGGTGTAAAAATAAGCTTGAATTCAAGGAAACGTTTTCATTGGTTATCACGTTTACACATCAACATGTAAACGACAGGTACCGTGTTAGGTTTAACAAGTATTTTTAGTTAATATTTGTCATTTTATTAATATTTTAATGACTATTCATGGTTAATAACAACAAATGAACATGCCAGTGTGAAAAAATTCATCTTGCAGTGAAAAAAATGAAATTTAAATCAGTTCGATTTCCACCACAGTTTTGAATCTAACTGGTTGAGACGTAAAGACAGACATCTATGTAATATCAGTTTGTAAAATCGGTCGGTCTTGCAGTCGAAATATTGAGGCTAGCCGTCTTCCCTACTGGCTACGTGTTACGACAGCCACTTCTTTGAAACAATTCAAGCAAAGGGTCACATAAAGGATCCTCTGCGGGTGTGATTGCTGTGACTTCTGACGATAACCACGACATTTGAATATTTTTTACGATTTCCCGTGACAGGTCCATTTCTGCTAGCGTTTATCAACGTTGATCATGTGCTTTGAGATGTGGTTTTAAAGAAAAGGGGCTCACAACTTCAAGGATAACGATAACGACGAGCAAAGGGTAAAATCATCTGTTTCTTCGGGGAATATGCCTGTACGAATGTTTAACGATTAACCATATTGTGTGGTCTTTTTACGACACCTTTCTTCGTTAGATTGTTTTTAGTCCCGGTCGACCCTGGGATTTCTGCCAAGACTCCTAACAGGCGCAGGTTTAAAGACGATCGCTACAGTTTAAATTTTTGCCGTATATCAAATATCTTAATATTTTGATGTTGTATTAAATGTCTCAAACAATTACTTTTGAATAAAAAAACAAACAAAAGGATTATTTTAAGCAATAGTATCACTTTAATATTTTAAAACATATAACTATAGCAAAAAATCAGTATATCAAGAAAACTTATAACCTCCGTTTAAAAGCACCCAAAAAGTCAGTGTTTAGCAAAGGTGGACTTTTAAAATGTGTTAAATGATTTCAGAAGACTGATTGAAAAATGACTACAAATTTTACATATTTTTTTTTACAGAAACTAGTTTCTCTTTATGGCTTTTTCAGTTTGAATACATTTTGAAATCTCAATTCATCTAGTTTCAAAAAATAGGATCAATTGCTAAACATTTTAAATAAAACTCAATGGTGAGTTGCCAAATTTAGAGATTTATTATTGATAAACATGAGATAGGGGTCATTTTCACTGATTTCGGGAGTATACTACAAAAAGTGTCCATTACGTCTAAATAAGGCTGGTGACCTACCTTTTTATTTTATATTCTGACTAAGCAGGTATTACCCTAACAACAAATGAAATTTCATAAAATTCTCATTGCTTGAAAAAAATGATGAAACTGTAGCGATCGTCTTTAAGAGACAAATGCACTTACAAGGGAATCCGGGTACCATACCCAAGTTCTTTACAAATCATAGACCCCTGTATAGCACCGATAACCCGAGACTGCCTCTGCTTTCTAACCAGTTCCTCTCTAGATGTGTGGGAAACATTGAAAGGCGTTTCTAAAGTTTCCAGTGCCTCAGTCGAGATTCGAACCAGGGACCCCGGATTGAAAGTCCAGAGCGTTAAACTCTCGATCACCACACTAACCTCTTCGCTAAACATATAAAAAAACACCAACGCTTTTGGAATCACGCGGTCATTGAAAAACTGTTTTCCAAACCATTGAAATGCAGTCGAAAGCTATTTTTTTATCATACTTTAGACTGCTTGCAGTTGTTATGTAATGTAACCTAATATTTAAAATGAAAAGACGGCGTTCTTTAACTTATACGATAAACTACTCTAATCTGTTAGCTGTAGGGATTTCATTCATCGGTGACATTATAAACTTGTCCCTAGATGTTTATGTTTACATTTTCAGATATAATAACAACGGCTAAACACAGAAGTTGAAAGAACGGGAAGAAACTACTAGCTGGTAATGACCAAGACTGCATGTAAAGATATAGTTGTGTATGGAAATGCCTCGTTTTCAGTGGCAACTGGTTTACAAAATAATGATAATATGTACAACAGTTGTCTTACTTACGATTTTGATTTGCCAAGGTAAGTGAAATTGGTTGAAATATTCCGTTCTCTGACAAACTAAATCAAAAAGTAAAATGTAATAAATTAATTTGCATGATAATTCAATCACACATAGTTCCTTGTGTAAAGAATAGAAAAGATTATTGAGAGGAGAGGGACTGAAGCAATAACACTATTTATCATACGGTTAAACACTAGCAGGGTCTCTAGTGAGAGCAAGATAACGTTAACATTTAGTGTCGATTAGAAATTGTTTTGGTGATACTAAAGAATGTCGGAATTACATAGTTAATGACGTAGTTTGTTATTCTCATTCGTACGAATACAAATCTCAATTTGAGATCTTACTGACGTTTCGTATTCTCAACCTTTATGGGATACCTCTCTGTATATGTAACCCTTTGACTTTACTGATGATGGTATAAGTCAATCACAATCCATATAGGTTTGGATATGATGGTTTAATACTCTCACAGAGTAAAAATACTGCTCGAAAATCAACATATATGTCCATGATGACTAAGATGATTAAAGTGGTAACTTAAAGTACTACACTGCATATTGTAACTGTACCGATCGATTCCATGCATCATTGCAATTTTAAAAGATGTTCCATACGAATACACTCTGAAATGCAAAAAAAGAGAAAAAAGAGAATACTAAATGCATGCAATCAATTATATAGATATTTGTCATACAAAGTCCAGGGTTCGAACCTGTACTACACTGTACATAAAGTTGTACTTCAAATGAGTTACCGCTTGATTATCTCTATGATGATCAACACACGTCTAAGCACAAGTTACACTTTTATCATAATAATGCCAGTTACACATACGTCTAATGACTTTTATTACAACTAGATGGGTGTTCAGTTGAACACTTTGTCGCCCTCTTACGCTTTGTCAGAAGAATCAATAATTTTGTCACAAAATCAAAGTACAAAAAGGGGCATATCGTCAAATATGACATTGACCAACACAACTTGGTGGCATCATTACCTTTTTGTCACAAGCAATACAATTGTAAAGTTTGATGAAGAAATCTTAAGAAATGGCAAAGTTAAAGCCAACATTAAGTTTGCGTGACGGACGGACGGACGGACAAAGCGATACATATGTATCGCCTTTTCTCCAAAAAGTGACACAAAAAGGTCTTTCACAATAATTGTTCAGTATCATTCTTACACAGCACTAAAGTAACACATCTATATCCAATATTAAAACTAAATGACTTAACAATTTATGGAATTGAGTGATAGTTCACCAAGTAATCTCAACAACTTCTGTTACTGTAAATTATGATCATACACATACAATCTCCATTCTTACAGTAAGCTGTGACCTGGGTGCAAAAACTATTCCAAGAAATAAATGATAAAAACTATTAAAAGTAGAAGAGCATGTCTGCTCTGTGTACCCGCCAGAATATCATGTGACCAAAAACGGAGGAAAAAAATCCAACAGCCTGATTGGCTGACACAACTGTCCGAGGGAAGTAACTGTGTATTGTTTATCACACTTACTGCTCAAAGTAACTTACATATATTGTATTTTTCTGTCCAGATTTTGAAGAACGAAGGGATACTCCATTTTTCGTCAATACAGATGCTTTAGAACTACAAATAAGTCAAGAAAAATGTTCGGACGACATCGAACTTTTGATTTACATTCACTCAAAACCGCAGCATTCCAAAAAAAGGCGGGTGATCCGTAGTACATGGGCGTCACTTGAACTTTTAGAGAAGCATCGAGCTAAAGTGTTGTTTATAACTGGTAAAGTTAGGGACGATAATTTACAAGCTTTTCTTGAGAGTGAGAGTAAACTTCACAAGGACATAGTTCAGGGGACTTTTAACGATACTTACAGAAATTTGACATACAAAGCAATAACTGCACTAAAGTGGGTGACTGAGAATTGTCAAAACGCTAAGTATGTTTTGAAGACAGACGATGACGTCATGGTGGCTATTAATAGATTTATACTGCTAATAACATCTTACATCGAACCAAATTTTGGGAAGAAAAATATTCTTGCCGGATATATATTAACAAATTCGCGTGTTATAAGGAGTAAGAATAGTAAATGGTATACAACATACGGAGAATTTCCAGACGAGGTTTATCGCAACTACTGCTCAGGTTCCGCATATATTATGTCTTATGACGTAGTTAAAAAGTTTTATCAGAAATCCTACGAGATTCCGTTCTTTTGGATAGATGATTACTTTATAACTGGCATGCTTGCCCACGCCGAAAATGTAACACATTTGTCTCTTAATGATAGATACATCGTATATAATACAAAAGATATTCGAACGGAGTTGAAAAGCGACATCAACGCGAGAGTTTTATTTATTCACTCACAAGATACAAGTACTTCACTGTATGTTTGGCACAGCTACTTTGAGAGAGGTTGAACTGTTATAAGATTAATAAAGGATTAATGTTCAAGGTTATTATAATATATTACATTTAGAATTACACCAACGCGCATTTTACCCATTACAATAACATTACATTATCTTCCTACCTATTTCAAAGTGATAAGACACTTTTGAAATTACAAAATATTATCACTAATTACATAAGCTCTAATTACAGTGTATTTTTATTTTGCAACAAAAATGGTTTGTAAAATAGAAAAGGCTTATTTATGCATTTTTACATAACGTCTATATAAAGTAGGCCTACATTAAAAAATAAATATACCTCATTTTCAACAGAATGTTTAGTACAGGAGGAACACAGCTTATTTTAATTATATACCAGAATTAATCAGAAACGCAGTCGAATGCTTTCAAAAATCAATACAAAACGTTTCTGCTAAATGTTTAATATGCTTTATAAGCACAAGTCTTTTTTCTTATTTATGTTGTGTGTGAAATGTATCTTGAAATGGATGTTGATATGTTGTTGTTTTATATGAGGCCTCATTGAAAATATGTATGTAAATTTAATTAAAATTTATTTTGATATATGTGCGTAGATGAGTTTGTACTTTCTGAAAATAAAGATTTTTTTATTATTATTAGGCCCCTATTAGTGTTATTATTATTATTTTAATAGAGTTCTCGTAACGGCCAGCTGTATTTTCCAGCCCCTATGAAATAAATAATGGGTATATTCATGCAACATTTTTCAGGTATAGTAATCGTATCAAAACATTGACGCTCGTTACCTAACGGGTTTTCTTGTTATAAATATCGAAGTAGCTAGAGCTCATAGCTTTGGATTTATTAATGGTCAGACTGTCTTATGTACTATATTTTATTAGCTACACGTTTAGCTGTCTAATTGAAATCAAATGCTACTTAACTTTAAAAGATGAAGGCAAGACCACATGTGGAAGGAACATACCTTTAACTTTTTAAAAGCTAATGTCTTTTTCTATGCATTTTGAAATTGGTATCAAAATACCGAAATGAAATTTAGTAAAGAGCTATAAAGACATTTTTTTCTTCAATTTTTTCTTTTTTTTTAAAGAATTTATTCTGATATCAATTTCAAAATGCACGAAAAACGACATTTATTAAGACAAAAGAGTCAAATGTATGTTCCTTCCACCTGTGGGTAAGACTTAGTAAGAACACTAACGCATTTCTGAAATGTTATACTATGCCTATCATTTGAGAAGATGAATGCGGACACAAGTAGAACAAAGGTAGTGATGAAAAACTGCTGATAAAATTTGCATTTAGTTTAGTTTATACTAATTTATTTTAGCTAGATTGCGAAGAAAGCTTATCGAGTCACTCTCGAGTCCGCTTCCTGGAAAAACCAGTACTAGTGTCATATTGGGGGGGGGGGGGGTACGGTGGTGATCCCAATGAGGCTTGAACCCGTAACCTTCGGGATGAGCGGCAGACACATAAACCTCTACACCATTGCCGCCCCCCCCTTAAAGCTAAGGGGATCATGACTTACAGGATATGTTACATATATTATAATGAAATATTAGCAACTTGTGTTAGCTATGCTGATGACATGGTACTGATAGCGGAGAATGCACGCGCCTAAACTTGTTATGTATGGTTGCTCGTTTGTGCCATGCTGCAACAGCACGACAACACGACATACAATTTTTGCATGTTGTCGTTCTTCTAAGGAGGATTTTGTTATTTGAACAAAACATAATTTTTGAGGTAGATCGGTCTTTTTAGCAGCAAAATGCGGCTGTTGGCCAATGAGTGCGGAGATAACCATTGGTTGGATATTTATCTATTTAGAAAATGAACGAGGGATGAGATACACTGTTCTCTTCCGTGACATCTAGAGGACTGTTTTTTACGAATATGTAGATTTTGCACGCAAACTGTAGATCCAATTATATGGAAATAAATTTTGATTAAATTGTATTTGCTTTAAATATCTTTGAGACAATTGTAAATATGTAATATACATACAGACAGCTGCATCAAATATGGATATACTGTTACATGTACAGTCCATATAATTGAAGCCCTTAAACATAGTTTCTAAGTCTTTTATATGTATTTTCTATTCAAAGTGACCGATATCTTAGTCATTTTCTGCACAAAATTCAGTGTCAATTAAAGTCAATTTAAATTTCCTTGGGTTTGGCTTAAATAGTTGCAGCAAAAGACTTAAAGATATATTTCAAGCAACCTATATTTGCTTCAACTAAATAAAAGGGGGTGTTTTTACTATAAAACATTCGCACTATCACTTGAACTCTTTCCCGCTCATTATACCATATATTAGTCTACCGCATTTCACATACACTAAATTTGAATTAATTAAATGTGTTTCAAAACTCGGAAGAAAAGGGCAAATAATTTGGAATTGAAATTAGTTTGACGCTCTCTTACTACTTCATGTTAAGCAGTTTAGTTCAGCAGCTGCCTCGCCTTCGGCATCAAAAAGAAAAACGATGGAATGCTAGATTTAATGACACGTGTGATAATATACAATATAGTACAGTGCAGTACTAGTAAAGCATGCTCTTTAGATCTTTCTGCGTTTTGTATTTCCACTTTTGTTGAACAAAAGTTTATATTTTATGTAACCAGATTCTGCTACTTTTTAAAGCTGCTCGCTCTCAGATTTTGATTAAAAAAATGTTCTTGAAACTGTATTCAAATAACGTATTTTAGAACATATAGTCATACAAAAAGGCTTCAGTATAAATTGCTGTTGCGTATATCTCTAAATTTCAAATAAAATGCTACCAAAATTACAATATAAGCATAATATAGTGTACGTGTACGTACGGCGTACGGCACGTGTAACCGATATTTTCAATCGATTTCTGCAAATTCCTACTTAAATTTTTCTTATATTTTGATTCTAGCAGTTAGTTTTATGTTTCTATATAAGTGGGTCAATTTTTTATAAAGATATTTTTTCAACGGTAACTGAGAGTGAGCAGCTTTAAACGTTGGATATTAATTCCCGTTTTTGTTTGTATCTTTATAAAATTCTTAGGTAATAAGTGTAAAAAGGTACGGAAATGAATCACAGTTGATGAGATTTACCGCGGAAAAAACATTTCTATGTACACGATAGGAAAGAACACATCAAAGGCAATAACTCAATCATATGGCAGAATTAGAACCATCGCCACAGCGCACTCACGGCTAAAAATCATATAGAACATAGAAGGACACTTTCACCTTTTTTAAAACTGTGAAAACACCATAAAAGATAAATTCGCTGTGCAAACGGTTTTGGAAAGTTAAATATCTTGACTTTACAAATATACTAATGACTTTAAAAGTTTTTGAAAATGAGTTAGTCTGTTTTTGTGTTTTTGCAAGTAACTTGTATTTTATATGAAATAAAGAACAAACGCGCGAAGGTGATCATTTTCTAAGTCAAATATCCAGTCACAGATATAAGTTTTTATACCTGTGCAAACGGATTCATATAGCGCAATGATTAAGCTTTTGAAATATATATATATTATACATTTCCAAAAATAATTAGAATGTCTGTTTTCGAATTGAATTCATTTAATACACATTTTTTAATATCGCTCGGAAATTGCCGAGCAGTTCCGATCATTTCCGTAACTTCGGAAAAATCTTACGAAGGAATGCACATAGCAGACGACTTTATGCTTGTATATTTTGGTATGTTAACGTATGTCGGAAAGATAATATGTTATGTAAAATGCAAAATATATGATAAAATGCACATTGACTATTTAAGCAGGAAAGCGAAGAACACATTACGCTAATTATAATGAAATAAAACATGGAAATACTAAAAAGGCGGCGTGCAGTGATCAATCTCAAATATATAAAGAAATTATGTTTTCACGGTTTATAAAGCATTATTACCTTGCATGCATTATCGTAATCTTGATAATTGGTAATTGGCATACATGAACATTTAAGCAACTTGAACTAGGTGTGTCAGAAAATTAAATTACATCACTGTTTTCATACTAAGCATTTAGCTTTACCGGTCATTGTCATTGTAAACTTGAAGATTGCTATTTGTTGTAATAGCTTTTAAAATATTACTGAAACACTGACAAGTGTTAGTAAGTTTTCTCAGGTGTCAGTTTATACTATGCATATGAGAAAGACTTAAATATACATGTTATCACAGTTTTAATATTCCGATATAGCCAAATACAAACCGAATTAAATTTCATGATTTTGTTTAAAACAGATCTTCAAATTTCATGCATTTATAGATATGTTACGGTCACTTTCTAAATTACATAGAATTAACAAGTGCATTGACACTTTTACGAAGTGCTGAACATTGCCCCAGGCCCAGCTTAGATAATATTATATTGACCGAGATGTCACTGCAAAACAATCCTAAAGCGTGCTAACTTAGTATGATTTAGACCTGTATTGCACCACACCCTCGGGATGTCAATGTAATCCGTGTTAATTGCATTGTATTGATATGCTGTACTCCAAATTTAAATTTGAAAAGCCGGGAAGTCAAACAGGCTGAAGTTTTGCCCTTTTTAACACTAAAATGTAATATATTTAGTTTTGATATTTTCGACTTGAAGCTTTTATGAAGAATAAATGGTCATATACTTATTAACAAATCACTCATTATACATTAAACTACACATTATATAAATCGATGATTAAGAACTTTTACTTAAACGGTTATGGATTTCATGGCAAATACCTTTTTTATCTTTATTTTAAATAACCAGTACATTTTACCAACAAAAAATGAAACATGTAGTTTTACAATGTGGTTCATCACTATGGGAGAAAATGAAATTAAAAAAAAAATAGTTTGTTGCTTCCTTTTATGGATACAAATATAAGATATTTTTGCGCTAGCTTTAGCAATTCTGCAACAAATTAACCAAATAGCCCCAGGCTGAAATAATGTGCACTTGCGGGAAAGGCCAAGGATTTCCGTTAATTTCCGGATGCATACGAATTCAGTGTCAGCTTCGGTGAACGATAGTAAAATCCGATATCGATTTTTCAAATGAAATCTCTGATGGGTCTAATTTTGCCATATGGAAAATTCAGCCGAGCGGATCATGTCGAGGTTATGGATAACTGGGCTTTGTATTAATCACTTCTTTGAGGTTCATTGAATTCCAACCTATAATTGTACAGAAAACATATCTCTGTACACACTATGTATGAAAACATAAAAGGGCAATAACTCAATGGAAAACCATCCCAACATATACACAGCTAGAGTTAGTATTTTTTTGAGATTTCATTGAACTCAAACTAGTTGTTGCCGAGAAAAGAAATATTGTCTACAGACGGACGGACAAGCGTTAATCCAATATAGGCCCTATGTACTTCGTATCTGGGGGTAAACTGATGGGTCAGACTTTGACTAAAGTCCACCTACCTACTGCTATTATTTCTTCATGGGATGGGAGGATGCTATGATGCTATGTTTATATTCACTGGGGTCCATCTCTGTAACACGAAAGATGCCTGATGAGTTTTTGTAACAGTTGCCTGTATAGAGTGTATCGGTTTTTCATGAGCTATTTGTTTAGAATCATCTATCAGATGCATCAAAATGCTAAGAACAAACAAAATTGACATTAAATCGTGAATGTTAAGCGCATTATAAAAATTCATTTCATAATGCAAAGCTGTCGGTTATATATTTGCAGAAATTAGACATGAAAGAAGCTTACATATGTCACTTTTCAAAGTAAAATCAGACACATAAGTGATATTGAGTAAAAAGAATTTAAATGATACAGATCTATCGTTGTTTGTGCACATAATACAGTATTTGTCATGTTCATGTACGAATTAGAACAAATTTAGATGTTGGCGTGTGCATACGATATGCAAACACTATTTCAACAGGTGTCACGGTTTATTTCTTAGATGTCACGCACGAATTGTATGACGATAGCCTTTAAGCTGTCACGGTTTTTATGACGATAGCCTTTGATTTCAAGGAAAGGCAGCTAGTTGTAAATAGTGTTACACGTTATTCTATACGACCAAAGAGGCAATGCGACATATTGCTGAAAGCGAAAACCGAATCGGAAATCCGCACGTGTTCGAAAATTTAGAAGCCCGCAAAAGGAACACGGTGTGAACATAAACGTATAGACTCATCCAAGATCTTATCACACGTGCGAGATTTAAGCACAGCTAAGAATCAGAATAAATTGTTCCGGATACATCATTTGACGTTGATATTAGTCTAGTAATTTGTTGACTATTCTGGAAAATACGGATTTACATTTGATCAATATGAGATTTTCAATAATGTTTTCATTATGAGATATCTACATGCAAATGTCGAATTATAATTTGATACTTTACAATGTGTATCTTAATCATTGTTGTAAGTTTTTAACCAGATAAAAAAGAATACTTGTTTGTATTGTTGTTTATTACTCTAAAACCATACATGCATGTATATCAAATGATAAAAGTATGTTAAATTGGCGTATTACTCCAGAAATCAAATGATTTCCATGTTAATGGACCAATACCAATAACTACATGTAATCACAAAAAAGTAAACTAAACAAAAGAGTCATCATAGTCCTAGGTTGCTCATTCGAGTGTCAAAGTTTTAACAACGTCATACGGCAGAAAAAAGTTAGATTGTAACTGTATCAATATTTAGCATTTTTTATAAATAAAACTTACTAAATATGGTCATACAAGAGATGTCGCTGTAAGTGACCAATGTCCCCGAGCGTGTATATTTCTGAAAGTGGGATTCAAGTTATTAAAATCACTTGATACATGACACATTTACAGCCCGGGTGATTTGTGCAAATATACAACATAATTATCATTATGATCAAAGTTATGGTGTGACATTGATATTTAAGTAAGAGACATGGGCATTGGGTTTATATGGCGAACATATTTGCCAAGTTTTTAAATTTCTTGATACATGACAAAGTTACATCACGAGATATTGTACGGACGCACGTACGGACTGAACATACGGCGCGATTATAATATGCAATCCTTAGGGAGCATACAATATCCGAAAATATCTATCTAAATCATTTCTCATCTTATATTACCATTCAGATATGAAATAACCATTCAGAACCCGACTTTGAATACGCTTCCGAGCATGCTTCAAAGATGAAATGCGAATTCGTATGTACACACTGTGAATGTTTGCTAAGGTCATATTGGAAACTATAAATTATAACACACACTACATGGATATCTCATTTCCTGTGGACTTCTTTCTTATGTCGGCTAAAATTCCCTATCCTGTAAAGGCACTCGAGACAAATATACTCTTTCCTCGTTGAATCTACAGTTGGCAAGTTATTGTTCTCATCTCTAACAGTTACTTTCACAGAAAAAGAAACATTTGTGTACTCAATATACGAGGGCTCCTCGTAAAACGAGATCTCTAAATTACCAATCACTGGCAAAAAACCGTGACCCTATCGACACAAATACGTGACATTAGAATCGCAATTGTCATACAAACAGAGACAAATAAATAAAATATAAACATCATCCAGATTCGTTATGACGAATGATTATCAATACCTACGTTACTTAATTAAACTATTATTGTTATAGAGGGCAATATTGAAAGAAAATATTTTATTTTTTTGGCACTACTGTCTTGTTTTATTGGAAACATTGAAAATGAGATATTTTACATTGTTTGAAAGTTTAGATCTTAATGTTTATACAAATAACGGGTACTTTTTTGTTAAAATCATGGATAAAATTATGAAAATTACTTAAAAGCTTAACATATTGCAGATATGTCCAACCAGCAGGTTAAAAATCTTTTAAACATTCAATGTTTTTGAAAAAACAACTCAACAATAAAGCGATACACTATCTACAGGCAACTGTGACAAAAACTCGTCAGGCATCTTTTTATCGTGTTACGGAGATGGACCCCAGTGATATTGCATCATTGCAATAATTAATGTTACATTGGCTAACTCTCTCCATTACGAAAGAAATTAATTTAGGGCATAAAAGTCAAAACATACATCGTAGTACAAAAATCATTTACATTCAATTTGAATATTCATATGTCAGACATGTTGATTATTACCATGTCGGTAGTGTCCTTGGGCAAGACACAAACAATTCCACATTGCCTCTCTCTCTTCGAATTGATTCCATCAAAGTAAATCCTAAATAAAGCGCTCTTTTGTTGTCTCATGAAAAAAATAATCTAGTCTATATACACACATACCAGTAATTATGGAGGGTCTTATCAGACCTAGTGTTGTTAAATTGTATTCATGACATCTGAATGTTACATTCAAAATGAAATTTACAATTATATATACTTGCTGAGAAAGCATTTTTCTAAACCTAATTATGTCTCTGACAGTTAGACTGGTTGACTGATTTTAAAAAATGGGATTTTAAAACTTTAACTAGTAATTATATATATGGATTGATCAGTGTTTCAGTTTGTGACCTGAAGAATATTGAGGTAAAGTCTACAGATAGACGGACAACGGACAAACCACAATCATGACGTGACCTCTGCTGGACAAAGGACTTTGTCCAGTGGAGCTACAAATGTTAGTGATATTTTCATTCTTTAGCAAAATTGTAAATTAACCCTTGTACTGCTGAGCAACAATTGATCCTGCATTTGCAACTGATCTACGCTATGAAGATTTTCCTCTCCCGGTATATTAAGCTGATGTAAAATCAAAGTCGACACAGGGGTCTTGATAAGAAATCAACTAGGCAGTGCTACATGTTAAATATCTAAATTTAGGCCTTCTTGATTTTAGACTAGAAAATTTTAAAATATTTCCTATACAAATCAGCTATGTAAAGTAAATTTAGTCCCCGGTCATGGTCAGTTTGATGCAGGGTCATGATCTGAATTATCTTGGTAGAGCAAAGGTAAATTGTTAAACATAGAGCAGTTATAAACGGGAAGTAACTTGTTTTAGTTATTTTGAATAACTTCTACAAGTTATATTTATCTTTTACTCATAACTTCTACAAGTTATATTTATCTTTTACTGATCACTCACTAAAATAACTTCTTTAAGTTATTTTTCCAACTTCTTTAAGTTATTTTTCAGTCATAATAACTCATTCACACAAGAATATGAATTTTCTGGACAGTTATACATTTTATTTTCTATTTCTTTGATCATTGAACATTTTAAGATCATCAAATAAAATATGTTACACCACAACAAAGCCTTCTTACACAAGGGCTTTGAAGTAGGACATTACTCAGGTCGTCTCTAAGACAATGTTGGCAATAAATCCATTATGTCTTATTGAAAATTCATTACTGTTAGCTATAAAGAAGGAACCTGCATTTCTCTCTCTTAACTAAAGGTATTTGCAGAGGAAATCTGCTAGTTTCAGAAAAATTGAAATGTTGAAATGTAACCTGTATAAGTTATCTACAGAAATTCCAATGTTTTTGGTCACCTCGACTTTCAAGGGAGTTAGTTCTTTCAGCAAAGGGAAGCAATTTTATTGACAAAATGTTTCAATTATCACTTACTGTAGTTATTTTCAAAATAACTTAAACAAGTTACACCCCTGTCTGATAAATAAATTATGATATGATGGTTATATTGATTGAAATAATAAATTGATAGTTAAAAGTCAGGGCTTCAATTTTGAAGAATACATGGGTTTACAGTTTCAAGACTGTACAACGCAGAAATCCGAAGTGTATCGAGTGAAACTTGACAGTTATCTCCATTGAATTGTGAGTAAACTGAATGTATTAAGCTTATAATCTATAGAAAAAAGAGCAATTTGTTAACTGTCCATCTGATATGGTTGCTGCTGATATTGTCACAATACATCATTGGCAAACTTATGATCTTAGTTTTCTAAAGATATACAATTTGATACATTTTATTTAACCACACACATTGAATCAGTTGCTAAACCTGACCATATATCGTGAATTTTACATAGAAGTAACATACAGTTATTAATAGCCAGTAACATTTACTCGATAAAAATAGACGGAAAATAGCCCCGTTTGAAACTGTAAAGCCGTGTATCAGTCAGATTTTGTGATTTTTTTTACATCAAAATTAGTATAAACTTTAAATGAAAGCCCCTTGTATATAAAATGTAACAGATCTCTGAAAGAAACATTTTCTAGGAAATAACATAAGGTTTTGCTGAAAAGTAAATTATAGTGCAACAGCATTTCCTTTGGAGGCTAGTTTAAAGGTCCATTACTAACACCAGGAGGGGGGGGGGGGGCGGGCTAAGCATTCAGGTTGGTGATAATGGTCGATCGGGCGGTCGGTCTGTGGCATTTTCCTTGTCCGCAGCATTACTTGAAAACTACTAGTTGAAATTCAATAAAACTTCATACAATGGCCAAGCACATTGAGAGAAAGTGCAGTGCACAAGAACCATAACTCCATCTTGACTAATTACAGAGTTATTGCCCTTTGTTACTTTTCCTTGTCCTGAGCATTACTTGAAAACTGCTGGTTTGAATTCAATACAACTTTATACAATGGTCAAGTACATTGAAAGAAATTGCAGTATAAAAAACCATAACTCTATATTGACTAATCCCAGAGTTATTGCCCTCTGTTACTTTTCCTTGTCCGGAACCAATATCTTGAAAACTACTTGTTGGAATTCAATTCAACTTTATACAATGGTCCAGCGCAATGAGAGGAATTGCAGTGTACAAGAACCATAACTCTATCTTGACAAATTACAGAGTTATTGCCAAGAACAATATCTCTATTTTAGTTTTTTTTGCAAAGTATTCTGTTACTACGAACTTCCTCAGTTTATAAAGCAGTCTTTTGGGGGTACTAATCTCATTTAGTGATAGGTCTAGTTTTTCCAGAATACGATTGTAATTCGTAAGTCGTCGACTGTTACATATTTTTGCAGGCTCTTTTCAATATTGACGAATGGTCATGTAGTAAACAATAAATGAATATTATGCAAAAATATTTCCATGGCTAATTAATACACAGATCATTTCCAAGACCTTTGAAGACCGAAGCCCTGTTCATAAGATAAATCACAGCAGAATTTGTTTTGATGATTTGGATGTCATTTTAGACTGGAAAATTGTTCTTTGAACTATAGACAAATTGTGTAATATGCGTCGGTTGTACCTAATATTGAAACCACATTTTACACTTATTATGGAGCCATTAAAATTAGGCGTAAATGTGTGACAGTTATAACACATGAGATCTGTGAAAGGGGTCACACTGAAACGCCCAATTAATTTTGCTACATCTGAATATGATCTGAATCCCGTTCTGGACTGTATAATGTCTCGACTCTTCTGTGATTTTTTATGCAGTAAGAGGCCAATAATGCTCAGAATTTTCTAAATGGTACAAGATCAAGATTCAAACGAATAATTTTCTTCATCAGAACCTCCAAGCAAGATAGGCCTTATAAAAATTGAAATAACATTGCTTCCATGTTCCAGATCGAGGCAGAATTTGACTCGAAAACTGGTATTGTAACAACACTTCCGAGTCAACTCGTACCCAAGTCAAAATGTACCGTAGTTTTGGTTTCCATTTTTATAACAAAATTGGTATTTTTATTGTGTCAGTTGACTATATTTAATGAGAGAAATGAGAAATAGGAATACTAGCGTCAAAGACCTTGGGCTATTCATTCCAGTTTCATGAATTATCATTAAAATTCAAATTGAACATTTTGCATCGTTTATTTGTCTTGTTTTACACTGTAATTAATGCAACTCAAAATGCAAAACACTTCAATAATGAATATCTTTTATATTCCCTTGTTTATATTTGCACCTCTCGTACAGACTGTAAAGTAAGCAGGTGCGCGAAATGACGTCACTTACATCCTCGAGTACCTCCATGTTGTTTTGAGTATAAGATAGAGTTCTGTTGGCTCGATTGTGAATAAAGCCTGTAGCTTGATTGACAGTACTCATGCCCTACAATATTATGTGAGGTAATAGCATGTGACGTAACAAAATTGTGTGGTAGGACCTCAATCTTTTTTACTGAAAGACAATCAATACATGTACTTGTTTGCTTTTTAAAGTGTTCTGTGGCCTACAAAATCATATAAATAAATATCGAGCATATACTTTTCACCATGTGCGAGATCGCACGCGTACGAAAATGCCGACGACGAATAGGTTCAGCTGGAATCCCTCAGTATGTTCTAACTATAGATCATGGAAATTCTACTTTCTCGGCCAATCGATCGGCATAACTGCTGATGATTTACCGTTGACGTAATGAAATGTAGACGGGTTTCATATTTTAATGCTCTGATAAATAATATTAGCACTTTAAAAGTGTGACCAATGTAATGATCCGGCTTCGTCTGCAAAAATGTCACAGTCAAAGCATTGTGTTTGGCATCACGGCGAATAAAATAAATGATGCCCAACAAAAGTGAAGATTTGTCATCCACGAATACTGACACAACTACAAGTGGAAAATTAAAAAGTCGGAAAAAGTACCCGAAACGATTTCAGAACAAGTGGTTGTTGCGGGTCGTAAACATTTTCAACGGTCAGCACTTATCTCATAATTTTCATACCCCCACAAATTGAGATTTACCCCAACCTTTTGTGTCCAGGGGATAAGTATACCCTTGAAAACAATACCGAGTGGGAACACTGATATACCGGAGCAATTAAGTGTATTTGTTTTTTATTTTATTTTTGACCGGTCGATTAAGACTTTTCCAAATCATTCTTGTAAAACAAAAATCTAGGCAATAAAAGAAATCTGAAAAGTGTTCTCTATTTCAGATAGATCATGGTATTAATTAATCAGTAATACAGTACAGTGTTTTCCTATACAAATATGCAGTAGCCATGATACAAATAAGAAAGACAGACATGTTTATAGTTTCCAATGAATAAAAGCACAGTTGCAATGAAATAGAAGATTAATTGCTTGTATTATTGGCTTCGCACACCCGGGTGCTGGTAAATGATTTACATTCGGGAAAGGTGATTCCTCAGCTGTCATCGCTGATCTCTATTTATCTATAACTTTGAATAATACAATAACCAAGATTAGAAATAAAAGAAGACGACGATCTCCCAATACCTTGAAACTATAATCAGATTTTTATAATTCTGTTTTTAAAATGTTTTTGTTTCATTTAAGATAAATTTAAACGTGTATACGAGTCTACGGTAAAGACCGAGTTTTCACCTTTTACCGAATAGAGAAATGAAAGCGACCTAATAATCCGATTGGTTAGCTGGTCAGTATGACTTTACGGCGAATCTGAGAATAAATATCAAGTAAGCATTTCTGCTGCTTTCACCGTATTTATTAATGAGGTACAAGAATGCTTATGTGCGCGAAAAGTTGTATCGCTGGGATAAATTTAACCTAATTAATTTAGCGTTTCAGTGTGACCCCTTTCACAGATCTGATATTTTATAACTGTCACAGAAGGTGAACAACTATTAGATATAAGCGTATAAATTCGGTTTGCTTTCGAAGTCGAAATAGTTACACTAGGATAAGTTTCATGACAAAAAAACGAAATATCGGCATTTAATTATTTTTTTTAGTTCTTAGTTATGATAATTATCATTTGAATATCTAAGTGAAATTTAGAAAATGTACGTATACACAGACGTTCTTATGCAATTTTTCTAAGGTACGTGTTGATTTAACCGAGTACGAGTTGACTAAGGTACGAGGTGACCAGGTGACGTGACTGGTAGCCTTTTATAAAGATGTAGCAATGTCATCACTTGATTTATTCTGTTTTGCATAACAGATGCAATATTTTTGCCGAAGCACTTACCAATTCACAAAGGCATTTAGTTCGGTATACTTTGTCAAATATAATCGTTGTCAGATACGATATATCATATGTATCTGCCGAACATGTCCGATGCTACACGGTTAATCGAGTGGAACCGTGAAGCGTGTGGCGTACCCACACGCAGGTGCCGCTGTACCTCAACTGTTTTCATTTCAGGCTTACATCACAAAACTCTGAACAACTAAATAAATATATTTTTAACTGTAAAGTGACACCATATTTTACTTTTAACGAGTTTATCAGCACACTAATTTAAATATTTTATTATTTTCTAAAAGGGTTGTTTTTCAAAGAGACAGATATTTGCATACGTACACTTTTTAGCTCATCTGAGTACATATTGCTCAAGGTGAGCTTTGAGCTGTCGTCCTCCTGTCAACATTTGCATCAAAGACAACTCCTAAACCACTGAGTCAATTTCAAGCAAACTTAACAACATGAATGTTCCTTGGGTTGGTCATAGGGGACAAAGGAGTGCCACTTGATATATGGATACTTGTATGGTGTGTTGAATGTTATAACCGTGGCATGAAGGACAATGCTAATCTGTGAGCTATAAAGGGCCATCATGGCTTTTTTGTGTAATTTGATATTTGGTAGCCATGACAACCGTATTAAGAGGACATTTATAGTAGATGTTTTGCCCAAAGATTTACAAAAATTTACACCTGATTGTGTGTTTTCTTTTTCAGAGCAAACTGTACCATTCGTTCGGCTTTATACGAGCTGTTCAAAATTGTAGCTTCATAATATGTCATTAAACATTTTACTAATACATGTAATTGTTCCTCACGTTGAATAATTGTAACTGGTACATAGGTATATTTAAAAAAAAATAAAAACAAACCAAGAGGAAGATGAAACTGATAGTCATCTGCAATATTCGCAGACATATTTGTGCCGGAAAATGCATTAGTGGTAATTATGCATATTCACCAATTTTGTGGATATTCACAGGTTTTCGGTTACCATGGTAACCATCTTTTCCAGTAAATACATCAGCTGTTATGCAAAAGAAAGTATAGAGGATTTTCATAATCTTGAAGAGTTTGTCTTCATTTATAACAACAATATAGTTTCATACAATATTTCTTAATGTATGAAGATTGTTTCTGTAAACTCAAGGTATTCATAGCAATATTTAACTGAAAAACTGAAAATCATAAGATTCGTTTTAGCAAATTCAATTGCCATGGTAACCATTTTTTATAGCAAATGTTTGTTACTTTTTACGTAATACAATATGTTTTTGTTGAGCCATTTGGTGTTTTTCATGAATAAAAAACATAAAATACTTTCATTTGTGCTGTTTTATTATGTTGTTCATCTTCTTCCAATTGACATGACGCCGACTGTCAATCAAATCGTTCGACTGACCAATCAAAAATCACTATTTTTACACACCTCCACGCGTTCTGTTTTCGAGAGTTTACCTCCGACATGTGGTAAAAGAGCTTGAGTATGTAGGGTCATTGTCTTCGTTGATAGATGACTATATTAAGTAAAATTTATATAAAAATGATGAAAAGGTAAGTTTAATTACTACGAAGGGCTTTTTTTATCAAGTTAACACCAAGAACTGAAAGAAATTTAAATGATTTGCTTACAGAAACAGTTAAATCGGCACTAAATCGTTACCACGGACCTGTATGTATATATAAGGTCCGTGTCGTGACCCATGTTAAATGTGTCGGTTACTTTTGTCATTTTATATTAATATCTAGATTAATTAAAATCTTTTTCAAACGATTTAGTTTTTCACGGAAACTTTCAGCAGAAAGAATTGATAATTTAGTTATAATTATATACTTCGTCTATGGAGTCTAAAAGTATGTTATATGTCGGTGAGTATCATACGAAACCTTAATTCTTAGGAATAATATTAGAATTAATAATTATAGCATTTAACTAATATTAGATATAGATAGGCAGAGGGCAATTGTTGAGAAGTTTAGAAAATATTTGTAATCTGAACTGTACGCATTACATATTATTTAAGTTTTGACACAAATATTTTGTAAATTTCGACTTCAAACATACGTGCTGCACTTATTTCTTGCATAGCCGATGGCTGTTTTCTATAAACAGACTCATGTCAAGAAAGATAATACCTAATATACAGTGTGACACCTTGCCTTTGTTTCGGTAAGTCACCGGGAGATATGTTTGATATACATCTCAATGCCGGCCTGCTTGACTGGTCAGATTTCATGGTACAATAAACATGTATGATCCATCTTATTAAATATATTGTTAACTAGTAAAACTTGAATGTTTCGTTTGAATTTAATACATATTTTTTTGTCCGCTGACATCTCTATCACCATTTTAAATGCCGCTTTGTTAATAAACTTTGAAACTATTTTGATACATCTTGAGAACATAATACAAGGATACAGGTAAATACTGACCATGGCATACAAAAAGTACTTTATATGAACGAGCATATTTTCCATGGTGGTGAAAAAACCTGTGAAAACGCATCGTGAATACATTTTTTACATTACTATATATAAAATGTTTTTGTTTGTTTTTTTTAAATATATATTTCGAATAGTTTCAGTTTCGAGATCCTTTCGGCATTTTGTGCACTCATTTCCCCCGTCTTGAAGGGTAAGTTTAAAATGTATGCACATAATGCGTGATATGTATCTTGTTCTTTTTAAAAAAGGAAACATAAAATTTCGAAAACAGAACAAAAATCCCTTTTGATTGTGTTTCCATCCCAGTCAAAATGTGCAAGTTCAGCATGTAGATACTGCCTGAACACTAAAGCGTGTCCGAGGTTTTGTTATCTATCGACCCCGTGGTCGGTAGGCGGAGCGATCGATACTTTCGCGTCATGTCAATTATGGGTCTTGACAGCAAAATAAATGCGTTTGCAACAAACAGTGGGTGTTTTAAATTCATGAAATACGCCAAAAGAATGAGTGGATGAAACTGAAACTTATATGGTAATATTTCTGAGATACTGTTCTGTAAGTTAAAATGTGATTTTTCCTCAATAAGCAGTATTTTCGCTTTCCATGACACATATTATAAGTACTTATCAAACTTATAAGACGGGGATCTGCTGCAACTTTTGCTTATTCAAGAAATCAACATAAATAGGTATATAATAAAAAAGAAATAACTTACTATATTCTGTAGCGTACCGTCAACAAACTTTGCTTGTCCGAAATAATGATCGCTTTGATTTGACGCAAATTTATAGAGGTCATTTTCAGGTATCTCTATATAATACTTACTTATCAAACTTAAAAGACGAGGATCCATCGTCTGCTGCAATTAGTGCTTTATTTAAGAATTCAGTCTCTTTCTGACAGTCTAAGTGCGAGTCTCTAGTTATATTTAACATTTGTTGTGCCCGAGCCCTTTTAATGGCCTATTGCGTTTATTGCCACGAGCTTATTTTGGGCCTATATTAATACGTTTTGGAATTTTAGTTATGCATGAAAAATATACGTATGACCGTAACGTGGGAATTTATCATGACTGCCGTTAATACTTGCATTGACCGTATCTGGCATTAAGTACATCGACGTCATTGTCGTTTGCTGGCGGATCACCATTTTTACAACAGTTTGGTGCGCAATTTGCGATATATTGCTAAAGCTGTATGTATGCGTTGCCGTCAAGATCCTACGCTTTTTTTGCAACTGTTTATGAAAGCAGTACTTGTGGATGAAGCCGTAAGCATAATGATGTGGAAAGAGTATAACAAAAAGTAATAACATTACGTTTTCAGGCATATTACTGTTTATTTACTATTTACTGTATTCACTTCAAAACTATTTTATCACATTGGACACAAACGATAGATCACGTTAACAACCAAAGTTCTGCCCCAGAAATGAAACCGATGCAATTCCAAGTTTAACATTTGTTAATTGCATTATATTAATTTTGTATATATGTATACAAACAACAATATCTGCTGGTTACCTCGAACCTCTTTACATCCGATAACTGTTCTATTGTGTATTCGTTAAGATAATTTGAGACAATATATCGAACGGCATACGGTGAAAGCCTGAAAGTTAGTGATGAAATGGATTGAGTGAAGTCAATCCTGAGAATGCATGGCAATAAGTATAGCAACATCGGACAATGCATATTCTAAACTAGGAAATACAAATGCAATATTTAGTGGGGGAACACCACAAAATCATAAAATATGTATTATATTTTGATTTACGTTATTGCTCTGAACCAAAGATATATTGCTTAGTTATGTATTATATATATTGAATGATACTGGGGACGATTTTCACTATTTCTTTAAATATACGTTCTCCGATTCTCAAATAAAATGATCCAACGGGCAAACAAAACACGTTTTGATATCTGAATGATCATTTTAAATAATATTTTATTATAAATATCAATTGCAAGTCTTCAAGTTGTGCTGTGCCTTATTATTGTTTCATATAAACTGTGGTGGTTTGATTGTTAGTAAACTTGCCGAAAGCTGTATGCAATGTGCAAAAAATAGAACAGTGTATTCCAACGGAAAACTTGCTCGTTTCCTAAAATTGCAGTCTGCCGAAATGTTGAGGGTACAGTTGTTGTTGACGACAATTGCCTTATAAATATAAGACAGCTACGAAGGTTTTTGGTTGTTTCACATCAAATCAGTTGTATCTATCAATGTGCGCAATGTGAATTAACGGGCCTTAACGAAGTAGAGGATATGTTTTGAGTGGATATTGAATATGTATCAACGAAAAGTGAAAATTGTATTAATTTGAGATGATGATGAAATATGCAATATCTTATAGTCCTTATCCATTCAAAACAAACACAGGTTTTACATTATGCTATTTTAAGAAAACAGTTGACGCTAAATCGTGTACATGTACAAAATAGTTCCGGAAGACTTCTATCACCACACTGTGACTGTTGTGATATCTTATATGTTATCGTCACACTCAGAATGATAAAATATGAACATATTTCACTGGTAGAATACAGTATTTTATTAGCTAGCATAGCGTAAGGTGGTATTATTGAGATATCTGTAAATTGGGAATCGAAATATCACATAAATCATATAAATTTGCAGCATGTATATACAAACAAAAAAAAAACAAAAATAATATCAAACAGGGAATGCCACGTACCAAAAACGCAGCCTATGACAGAGGCCGAGGGTTTAGAACGAATAACAATCCCTGAAGGATGAAAATATAACAAGATTGATTGAATGTACGGGGAGACTTTTTACGGCCGCCACACGACACAAACAGCACAGTTGTGAGCATAAAAACAAAACTAATATCAAACAGGGAATGCCACGTACCAAAAACGCAGCCTTTCGATTTCTCTATTTAGAGAATCCTCGTAAAGACTATATAGTTGTATCTGTAACTTCATCTCGGTGACAAACAAACTGTAGCACATTTTCTGAATGGCAGAGTTGTTTTCTGCTTTGACAACTGTTTACTTTTTATTGCTTTGACAATTTTACAGCATGTCTATACCGGTGAGTATCAGAATTAACAACAATGTTATTAAAGACGTTCTTAAGCTGTGTAACGCTCATACTGTAGTAAGCCTTTCCGAGAAATAGGCAAGATATCTGGACTGCCCACCATGTCAGTGTTATATAATTTTGAACATTTTAGCAATTTTGTCTCTTGGCAGATTAACAATAAGCTGTACTAGAGTCGCAAAATATAATGCAACATGTAGAGGCAAGCACAGTTATATTGCTGCTACTCAATGTGGCGTTATTTTAGCGACAAGTACAAGCAGCTGATTTGGTGTACTAGGTTCAACACAGAGTGGGTCATTCAAATTTGTGACAATTCACGGACGACTAATCATTATGGCTGCAGCTTCACACATTAAGGTGCTGAGGGCTTCGTCATCTAACTGTGACCCATTTTGTAACATTAAGGCAGATAATATGTTGCAAACAGAGCGTATTTGACGCTTCCAGATGCCACCCATATGATTGGCAGATGGCACATTCATCTGCAACTGAAAATCACACCAATCATTTAGAAGAAATATATTGATCTCATCAACGTCCATCTCAGAAAGAGCATCTTTGAGCTCATGCTCTTCTCCCACGACATTCATACCACGATCGGACCTTATAAGACGTACTGGACCACGAATTGACAAGAAGCGACGATGAGCATTTATAAACCAAATTGTATCTAAAGAGTCTTCTACATTCTAAATGTACCCCTCTTCAAGTCAGACATGTAAAAATAACACCATATTGTAGAATAGTTCCTGTCTTTCTAGCTTCCCTTACAATAATGGTCAAACGTAATCTACACAAGAATAAGTGAATGTAGGTGCTGGTTCAACTCTATCAGAAGGTAAAAAAACAAAAATAATATCAAACAGGGAATGCCACGTACCAAAAACGCAGCCTCCCCAAAACGAGCCCCACAGCACCCAGAAGTGCACACCACCAACACACACACACACGCACACACACACACACACACACACAACACACACACACACAACACACACACACAACACACACACACAATCATGTACACACACAAACATACACTAAGTCGGCCATCTTCTGATCCTGCAAAGAGCCTCTGAGTTTACGACAAACTAAGCAACGATATATCATGTATGAAACAGCAGAGCTGCATCCCAACATCCAAAAACCATTTGACCTGAGTTCACTTACAGTCATCTAACGACCCAGATGCTTAACTCGCTTATGGTAATGCTTAAGAACTAGATTGGTGATATTACTCTTCCTAGGTAAGATGACCAAGTGCTTCTCACTTAAAGTATACTGCGAAATTTGAAAGACGCCCGCCAACTCTTATGATATATTCTCCATCAATATATGGATCTAGTTCGAAAATAGGAGATGGGATTGATTGATTAGAGTCTTTGCTCTTGGGCACGGCTGCTACATAAGACAACAATTCATACTCATTGTGAAGCGCATCTCTTAACACGAAATTTATGATCTCCATGTCAGCTCTGTGAACCTCTGCTACCTGAACTGGCAGAATCGTTAAGCTTCAATTTCACATCATCTTTAGACAATATGTTGTGACACCATTTTATGCATCTTTGGACAAGCATGTCCTTGAACCTAAGACAAACCGCGATTGCTGTCTTGGTACGATTCCTCTCTGAAAAATCAACAATTCGTTTAAGAATACTAGGCATAGGGCATGCGACATTAGAAGCATGTACCAAGGGCTTCTTAACTTCTTGATCATTTGGAGATAACTTTTAAATATCAGAGTCGTCATTCAGAGCTGGTATATTAGGCTCGCATAAGAATTTTGGACCCTTGGACAAAGTAGACTCCAACAGTTCATGGAAATAGGCACCCCCATATGCAATGTCAGCTGGGTTATCAGCGATCTTTACAAATCTCCATTGCTTTGGTTCCGTATGGTCCCTTATGTCCTGAACTATGTTGGCAACAAACACGTGGAATCTACGGACGTCATTTGATATATAATGTAATACTACACGATTATAACACCATTTTGTTGATGTAACACATTTAAAATTATAGGATTAGTCATCAACTTGAACTCGTCTACTTCAAGTTACGCACACTGTTGTTTCAAATATATATTGTGGTCGGATGCAGCCAAAATATTTGACATCTCGTAGTTATGTAGTCATTAGTGTAGTTTACGATAAAGCTTAAAATGTCGCTTCCTTCGTTTCAAATTACCTGATATACAAATTAATACCAGGGTCTGAATATCTTCTTCAGGGAACTGAAAATCAAGACTTGTTTATGGTTTCAAATGCTGACAAAACTGAGTCTTGATCTATATGCCACAAATCTGGCAATGCCTCGAACATAATTATTTTCCCTTTCCTTCTGACTAATGTGATCATAATGACTGTTTGTGAATGAATCCAGTGGCAGATACGCATAGGTGGATTGCGTTTTGGAACATCTCTGTAAAACTGATATCCAGCCCAGCTTTGTATAAGTATATCTTGTGTAGTTTTGACCTTCTTGTTATCAGAATAGGTCTTTGAGTATCATCGAATCGTCCACCAAGGACATTTCAGATAACAAACGTATTCTGCGGTCTCTCTTGGTGTTTCAGTATTTCTGGAATCAAAAATGTGCCTTCTTCATGATACATCAAAACCATTTTCTGAGGAACGCGATCGTCGTGTGAGAGCCATACGAACAAGTTACATTCATCCTGTAAGCAATGACATCGGCCGCTATCACGAACTGAAAAATTTAGAACATGCCTATCTGTGTTGTGCACATACCGGTAACTCGTACGTAAGTGATGTCGAGCAAGGTGCATACATCTCCTGATCATGGTAGCACTAGTTTCTACTGAGATAACGATCGGAGCCATCCATCACATTGAACCAGCTAGGAAACCCTTGATTGTGTTATTCAAGTTAATAAATTAGTTCGTGTATCGAAATCTTATTTTGTCTTCTTCGCTTCAATTTCTCATTTTCCATCTTATGTAGGTTATACACCTACCAGCCGTCGCAATCTTTAAAAATGGTTTACGACTCAACTAAGCGTTTCTGAATGTAGCCTCTGGATGCCATGTTGTGGTCGAAAGATTCAATCGAACTGTACTGCTAGGAACTGAACATAAGGTTAAGTCTGTAGCGACAAGAAAAAATAAGGCGTGATCAATAGTATGGTAACAACAAATTTTTGACTCAAACCGTCTTTGGCAATGAAAGAGACAACATGTCGAGATGTTTTGAAACACAACCTTTACTGTTCGATATACTACTTGCCTAGATCTATTCTCACATTGAAACGAGTAAATATCGTCAACCTTCAAAAGATACGAGATGAGTTAACAGCGTTCCACTATTATATGTGTACTAGCTTGTTGATAACGAAAGTGTTTGATCAGAACTTGAAACAAGATCAACTTTTCATTTTCCTGTACAAGGACGAGTTTACATCGATATCGAGCGAACAAGCTCGCACATTCTACTTAGTGCTGTTTCTTTGTGCGCTTTACTTTAAGAACGCAGATAACGGTAGAGGAATGCGCATCACTTGACCCGTGCTAAAATTCAGACGTGTCGCGAAAGACACAGAACCGTTCCGAGATCTCTATCTGTCGCTGTTGAAATGCAAATTCAAGACGAGCAACGTTGTTCTAGACACGACGAAAGCGGAATGATTGACACCAGAGTTATACTATCCCAAACACTGGCTTGACTTTGCACACTACTTTAAACAAAGACTAATACACAATGCCAAATCTAGACGGCATTGTTTCTACGTTTTGACAATTTTGTTGACAAACCCCGTATCTATCTGAAACCTGTCGTTTTGTTACTATCTCATGGACATTATATCGTTCTATTCGAACTTTCTGTGCAACAAGGTGATTCAATTGAACAGACCTGGCTGTTTTTGTAAAGCAAAATCTGTTCGCAGATCAGACAGTATCGACAAAAACAAAAATAATATCAAACAGGGAATGCCACGTACCAAAAACGCAGCCTCCCCAAAACGAGCCCCACAGCACCCAGAAGTGCACACCACACACACACACACACACACACACACACACACACACACACACACATAATACTCACACACAATCATGTACACACACACACACACATATACTACCGACACACACTAGCATACAAAGCAAACACACGAGGACAAAACGAACAATTAAAGGAACACAGTGGGGCACCGCCTTGGAACGGTCAGTGGCAAAAACACCACTGGGGAGCTTAAACCGGTTTATGGTGCGCACCCAACCTCACTCTTATCCCCACCATGTTCCAAAGTCACAGGACAGTGTAAATAAAAGTAATCCCTGCTAGATGAATCTCTAACACACGCAATGGAAACAAAAGGCATGGTATGTAAAACACAAAAATGCTCGTGTATAAATATATAAAAAGCAAACCTTGAGAACCAAAAAACGTATGTACTCAATGCCTTTGCAGAAGGCAGAGCACCAAGAGAAACACCCTTAAGGGCCCGACGAAACAGGCAAGAGGACAGAAATCAAAACAGTTTCGTCCCAGTGGAATTTAAAAACTGCCCATCACAGAGTCCTCCCCCTCTTCCGTCAGACACAATCAAAGAGGGAAGCATAGCGTCCAACTGTAAACGGGTTGAACACCAAACATGCGGTGTGTCTCAAAACTGTTGGGTCGTAACCTCTTTTAACAAAACGTTTTATAATTTTAGCAAATACAGTTGGACAATTGCCATGACCCAAAATCTTACGAAGTTTGTAAACCACATCCCCATAAAAATCGGGTTTTGAAATACCTTCTCGCAGAAGAGTCTTTAGATTACTATTGAATTTCAAAACCAAATCAGAATTACGATAGTAAAATTTGGCAAAATATTTACGCAATTTGTAATAACGGTAGCCCTGTTGAAGAAGTTTATTTATAATATATTGATTACGTTCATTGAAATCCTCAACATGACTACACGCTCTGGCAAACCGAATTAACTGAGAAATGTATACCCCATAAGATGTAGCATGAGGTACATCCCCATCCAAATGGGGGAAATTTACAATACTAAAATTAAAATCATCCCTCTTGTCATAAATTTTGGTATGTATAATATTGTTATAAATAGAGAGATGTAAATCTAAAAATGAAGCACCAGTATCCAAATTGTTAGTTTTAATTAACTGGAGTTCCCGGGGATAAATAGTGTCCACCAATTGACCAAAAAACGGATTATCCATATTAAGAATATCATCCACATAGCGTGATGTATTATTAAAAGCAGTGATAATGTCTGCCTGCGTATCTGGAGAAAGACTCAACATAAAGTCTCTTTCATAACAATATAAAAACAAATCTGCGACAAGGGGTGCACAATTTGTTCCCATGGGAATACCGATTACTTGTCTGAAAACTGCATTCCCAAACCTTATATAAATGTTGTTCAATAAAAAGGAAAGGGCTTTACAAACTACGTCACAGGTCCACATAGTATAATGTTTAACAATACAGCTAGTAAAAAAAAGCTTTATCGAAATTGCAGGCGAGAAATGTAGCATTCTCCCTGGCAAAAGTCTTTTGAATTAGGGCAGTTAGCTTGTCATTTATCAAATTATGTGGTAAAGTGGTATACAGAGTAGAAAAATCGTATGTACTGACTGAAGTTACTTTGTAATTATTAACTTTAAACTTATCCAGGATTTCGCCAGAATTTTTGATCGACCAAAATAAATGTTTACCAGAGTTTTCGTATACTTTATCACAATATCTTTTCACGTGGGTTTTTATAGCAGTTAGGCAAGATGTTAATAGTTTTGAAATATTTGTAGTGGTAGAAGAGCTTGAATTAGCGATGAAACGAGCTTTATATGGTTGTTTATGTAATTTAGGAATCCAGTACATAGTAGGAAGTTTAATATGTTGATCATCTATACGAACTTTCAAATTAGAAATTTCACTGATGTGATCAGTGATCACATTTTGTTCAACGGAAGGACTCAATATATAAGCTTTAGTGCTATTTAGTTCGTTTTGTAAAACATTAATATAATGTAGGAGTCAAATGATGATAATATTGTTGGCCGCCTTGTCTGCTGGAACTAAGACATGCTTAGAATGAAATTCTTGGATTTCCTTTTTCAGATGTCTTAAAGTAAACTTGGGTTTTGATGGAAGTAGGTGTTCATTTGTTTGGTAAAATTTTATACGAGAATCGACAATGTTAAAAATACTTCGTTTCCAAGACGTTAATGCATTTGGATCAGCATTCTCACGACGACACCATTTAACACAAAAAGTTTCGATGGATTCCGCAATATATATAAGCAGTATACAACTAGTCTGATAATTCTTTGCAAAACCTATAACATGCCAACAAAATATTGGCACAATAAATGCAACAAAAGTCAGGTATCAAATGACGTTCATAATCCGAACGTATACATTTCTTGTCAAGACGGTTGCACACAATTTGAAATGATCGATCTGTACAAGCTATATGTTGACAGAGACGAAAACCTACAATTTATGTATGAAGCATTACTACGAAACACGGCGAATCTTCAATATTTTACTTCAATATGCACGAAAAGTAGGTGTTTCAACGTTCTAACAAAATGGAGCAAGAAAGGTAATCACTTTCAGTTTTATTGCAGTAGCAATCATGATTTACATGAATACGATACATGTTTTGATCTGCTCAAATCAGATATATTAGACGAAGATTGGAAACAAAAACAGATAAATGAAACATGGGTGTTACAACATATTTGTATCGGATGTATCGCTTTTTGTTTTGACTTGTGCACTTGGAAAGATCTGTTGAAACTGACTGTTTCGCGTTCTGTTTCAAACACTGTTGATTAAAATAAAGCTATCTTACAGCCACCCGTCTTGTTTTTGAGCACTGTTGATGGTTTTGATCAAGTTTTTCGTCTCATAGGCAATCGATTCATACTTCTCACTGAAGATTTTGTTTGCAACAAGTTACTTATACAGGTTGCTCGTTCTAGTCAATGCTAGTCAACGAAGCAATAATGGGACTGTGTATCGTCAAACCCTGTGTGGAATCTATTATACAACAAATGTAGATAACTATCGGCATACATTTGAAAAAGGATGTGTTAGCCAACTTATCCATTATTTTATGTAACTATTGTGTTTCTAATATCAACGATCATAAATATCGAAGTCATTTTCATCTTCCTCCATCTCTGAACGTTTTATTTTGAATCTGCTGCTTTAGGATACATCTTAACAGTCATTGGTTGTACATTAGCATCGAGAAGACGATCTCGATATCATCAATGCCATCACGTGATCCGGGTTCTCTGATTTCTATATCCAAAGTAAATATGTTCTTGGGTAAGACGATAAATGAACAACTCTTTTCGTTGCCATACATGCATATCTTTTTACTAACTCGTTTGGAAGAAACAACTTGTCGAAGCAGTGCTTTCAATGAAAACAAGTCTTGCATCGAAGCTTGAGTTTCTTGGTCGTTCGCGTCGGCCTTTTTGGAACAGTTCAGACTCCTGACAATGTTTTCAGCTTGGTAAGCATAGACGTCTTTCACCATGCAATTGTTTCGATCACTGACCGTGTAAGACTGTAGATTATCAGTTGAACTGTTGTATCGTTTCAGAAAAGCTTTGGATGTACAGAACATGATATTCGGTCAGCAAGTACCTGAAACCTTTGAGAAAAGTTATAGTTGTCTTATACACTTAAAACTCCTGCTCAAACATCGTCGCGTCTGATTAATCCATTAATCGTGGTAAGTTTTGCTTTTGAATTTCACATTCATGTGTCCTTCAATATTAAAAAACGAAGGAACGTCCTCGTTTGACAAAAAATGCTCCTGACATTTGACCACATTGTGTTCATTTTGTTTGAATGCAGTGAACTTGTATTCCTTGGGATGCTTGTGTTTTTTCGCAATTCAAAAGTAATCTGGTTTGAAAAAAGGATCAAAGAAATTCGTTTGCTCTGTCACGAACGCTGCATTAAACTGACTCTTCAGAGGTTCACATATTGGTCTTCCAAGTTCTAATTTACCAACGACAAACGCGATCGTCGTATTGTTCTGGATAGTACCCGTGGTGACTAGTCTGTTGTCTTTGAACGACTAAATGTTGAACCGACCCGACTCAGTAATTTTTTGTTGCACACACTGCTGTGAGGCAAAAGTTAAGGCACTGAAAGGAGTATAGTTGTCAATGACTATACTGTGGGAAAGTGAACCAACAAATATGACACAAGGTATATTATATCCCCAGCCGTATGTCTCATACTTGACATTGTAGAACACGTGATGAAACAGAAAGAGAAACGCCATGTAATCTGAAGTTCAACCGGCCTACTCTAAAACACACGTATCGTAAAACAATGTTGTCGGTATTATGTTTCGCAGTCCTAGCGAACAGATGTATTCGACCACACTTTTATGCAACAACAACATTACCTTTATTCAGCCAGTTATGTTAACATAATGCATGTTTTATCCGTGTTCACTCGAATGAACCGTATCAAATGATGCAGATACTCTTTGTTTTCAATATCATGCTTCTCCATGTATTCACGATAGCTTTGATACGTCTTAGGAGATATTAATCCGGTTTTTATGTATTAACAGTCTTTCACAGAACGGTATGCACCCACGAAGCATACAAGTCAAGTAATCTTCATACGAAGCAAAAGTATCTTGTTCCCTACTCGTTTTCTGCAAAAAACGACCAAGTTTGTCATATTCTTCTGGTTTGATATCACAGAAGGCATAAATTGTCTTGAACACTTTCATTTTTTCACTACAAAATAACATAGCTGGTCACAATGTGTTTTTGAGATTGATGCAAGCTGGATTCTTTGGTGCATAGAACATGGTGCGCCGTCTATTCGCGATGTGTTTCAAGATAATGAGTCTTTAACGTTACGGCATGTCCCATGATAGTAACGATAAATTGAGGAAAAACATTGTGAGGTGAACCATTGCAAAGATCTTTTAGTTGTTGTAACTGTACGAACTGACTCAATTCTTGCAAATTCGGAAAATTAGACAAGAATGCATCTTTAGATTGTTCAAGTGGTTTTTGTCGATTAAGGAATGACAGAATCTCAACCATAGTCACGATGTCGAGTACGGAATAGTAAAACATGACTGTATTGTTTGGCGTTCTAATCCAAACTGAAGCTCGAAAATTGTTATTAGTCATTCATGTACTAAAATACGCATGTTTCGTTATGTCAAGCTGTATCAACAAAACGAAAACAAGCTCTCATTGCCCAGTTTTGTCACGAGCGACTGCGATTCCTCACTGAACGTCGAAGAAAAAGAGTCGATCGTCTGAAACGTTAATTGAGAGCAATGAAACGGAAACCTCGAATGAAACCCTCTAAAACAAGCAGTAATTTGGCGTCGAAAAGTACTGACGACTTCGTTCAAGCTATGAAAGCGCAAAAGGCTCGACAGGAATATTTGAATGTATGGGACTCATTTGTAAAAGTCATCAACAAGAAACGCGAGTATGCCATCGAGTATATCGCCAGAAGACAACCAATCAACAACCAAAATTTTGTGATCGGTTATGTGAAGAAACGATTATTGATGTACACATTTTGTAAAGGTCTTTTAAACCGACTAATGTCGTGCCGTGGGCAAAAGATTTACCCCTTAGGCAAAATTTAGATGATCCGGTGTACATAACCTGTGTTCGAAAAAAGTCAAGGGTCTTATTCAAGATTATGAGGTACTATCTAAGCATTCATTTAATTTCAAAGTTACTTGTGAACTAAAAACTCGTTTATTGTATCAATGCCATTGACTGTTGCGAGTACATTTTTAGTACATTTAGTACTCTTTTTCAGAGTATACAGGACGCCAAACTACGAGTTTGATGGCATGATCAAAGATGATTATATCATGTGACGAAGTTCTATCCACACTAGATTCAGCAGTGTTGCATTTTCATGTTTTCTCCGTGCTCACTCGAATGAAGTATTTCGATTACAATGACAACACTGGCAAAATCAAAGAGACATATGATAACTTTCTGTTTGTCTACAGATCAGAACTGTATCCCATCCATGTATCGAAGTACGCCATGTTAAGATTTCTTTTAAGACAAGCTTCATCTTCGATCAGTGCAATCGAAGAAAAGTTAAAACATTGTTACTTTCATGGCATTTTGGTGAACAACGTTTGTCAACTTTATCCGGGGGTATTCACTATATTATTAATGCTATATTACAACAGTCACAAAGGTGATCCAATAGGTATCTTAAACATTCTTGTGGACACTCTGACAGCTTCGAGTACGAGCGATTTCAAAAAAGGGACTGATCATCTCAAACATATTTCGGAATTTATCTGTGAAACAACATACAACCTCGAGCAAGGTACAAAGTTCGTGTCTGATTATTACCGAGATAATTTACATGTATTGTCAAACTTGAGCTTTCTCAAATATAATTACGTCGTTCACAAGCCATCAGAGCAGATAAATCAACAAACAAAATCGGTATATTTACCATTTATTGTACGTGACTGATTTTCAAGTAAACAAAAACTTGTCTACAACAAAGCCGACTAGAGTGTTCATCTCGATCATCGGTCATTGTTCAACTTTCTTGGTCTAAGCAATGCCACGCCACGTCGTGCTAGAAACTCTTTCATACCGGCTTGCTTCTGACGTTTTACACTTTCTTCATGGATCCATTCTGGTGTCATGGCGAAGAAGAGAGCGAAAGAAACGTTTGATACCCATGTCGTTAAGTAAATGAATAAATGCATTCCTTAGTGTAGCTTCAAAATATACTTCATCTCCGGCCAATTGAAAACAACGTGTCATATATTTAGTACAGTATCAATCGGATAGATTGCCATCACTTGGAAATACCTTTCGACCAACCTAAACAAAAACATTTACTCGGTTGCATTGTTATCATCAATCGGCTTTTCTGTATGGAAACATAGGTTGAATCCATAATGTATCTGTTGGGTAATCGCGAATAACGATGTTACAGAAAGGTGCCTAGGCAGGTTTCAAATTGAGCACAGTCACATGTTTGTCAAAGTTGTATGTCTTGAATTCCAGCGGAACAACATGCATCTTTTTCCGAAACAGGAGCGGAGGGTATGGCTGAATTCCCTTTAAAACATCTGTCAATGTTCCATACGTTTGACTAAAGTGAAACAAGATTGTCACGAAACATCGTTTCAGTAGATTAATCTTTTATAGTATTTTCACCTCCTTTGCAAGATCTGACAGATTTGAACATTTGAACATAAATCTAAATAGCTCCTTCAGTACACAGTTTTTCTGAAGTACCATATCTGAACGTTTCTGGAGGTGTCTGCTGATATAATTTAACAATACTAGGCTGAACATCCGAACAAAGATATCGTTACTGTGCAGAAATCACAAAAGCAAAAACCGATGAACTGCTTTGAAAACCGTAACATGAATCAACCTGATTTGTGTTCATTAATTGTTGAAAGTCAACAACTGATTTTGATACTAATACGAAGTTTTCTCTCGGAAAGAACTTCTCAAATGACACTCGGCCATTTTTCATTTAATTTTCGAGCAACAATTCAGTCAATATTACATTAATACAAAAACAACAACGCACACTACTTCGACCTCAGAAATCATTTAACTTTTGCAACGAACATCATGGATGATTCGAGTTATAACTACGACATTCTATACATTCTAAAAGATCCAAGGTCTGTTTATGAACAGTTTCTTTATACTTTTCTTCAAAGTCATGATAAACCAAGAAGTCAACTCATTGATGAATCGTTAATTACATGATTACTTTCTTCATCGATTCGTTCGTAACAATGACTGTCTACAATGAGACGAAAATGAATCATCTTTTGGTGAATTATACACCAAAAGCATCTAAACGAGTCAGCGATGACATTATCTTCAATGTGAACAACAAGTTCAGTAACTTGTAAACTGCAAAATCGCACAGAGTGAGATGGAATTCTTACGAATGTTTGATTGCAATTCAGGAACGTAAAACACCACTGAATATCATTTCGATGACAGATATCGTCGTCACAATGATTTTATCTGTGTACAAGTGGTATAAAAATCAACCCGATTTATTTCAAGAGCGTTTAATTGTGTGAAAGTATTAAATTCGGAGGTGATAAGAAATCACTCCTTTGTGAACGTGTGCTGCGAACGAGATATATATATCAATGACTTGGGTGTGATCGAAATTCTGAAAACGCTCAAGTATAGTTTAGAAACAAGCTCGGTCAGTCTCAGGCAGTTCGCAAACCTGAAAAAACTTCTCAAAAAGGAATGTGTGGGAACGTGTAACACCTTTGTCATCAACCGTCAAATGGACTGATTGAAATATGTTATGTATCAATCCCCCTTACAATTTCCTAAAGAATCTAACAATGTTTTTTCGAAAGTTCCCGGCAGGTATATCTGCATTTCTGAACTCGGCGAACGTAGCATTTGCATCTTTGATCAGATCAGTAGAGGCCAGAACATAGTTTTTTTAATTCCTCGTCCACTGATTAGAAATGCCCTTCTTCATGGCAACACTGCCATCAACATCAATGATGCTGCAAAAGTTCTCAACCGTTTGCTCTATCATGCCATCGAATAAGTATTGGCTGTTTTTTTAAAGACTCCAAAATTTATTACATTTCGAGATGAATGCCGATTGTATCTTAGGCGACGTGATAGGAAGCTCTCTGGCATAATCCTTACAAGCGGTTTCGGTCTATGTTGCCATTTCACGATTGTAGTCACCACTCGAGAGCAAAGTATCTTGTCAATGAAAAACCGAACAGTTTAAATTCGTATATCCGCGTTCTTCCTTGTGCAGGTACAACAAATGAATCAGCAAATAACATTTCTCGGTAACAGTTCTTTGACGTGATGTTCAATCTCATAGGGTATCCTAATTAGATCATCGTCTGCTTCGCTACACTCTTTATTCATTCTCACATTTTGCCCAAGGGAAGTTTTCAATTCGTCATCATACATGCGACATGTGTTCAATGAAAGTATGTTGTTGATCACTGATTTTGTTTTGACTCGAGTCATCGTTAAATAGAGTCACCATAGCTGAAACATACATCATCAAATACGAAGTTTGACTTTAACGCTTCAGGCAATTGTGTCTGTAGCTGTGCGTATTTAGTATTCTCGAGTGAACAGTGTAGACGTTGCTGGCCCATAACGGTTTCACTATCTTGCAATCTCTCTCAATGTTCTCGTTCAGAAATCGGCACATGGTTAGTTGAACTGAGCTCAATGAACATTGATAGTTCATGTTGAAAGACACATTTCGGTCCGTTTTGTACCTCGTCATGGTCATAGCTTGAATCATTTTCTCATTATTGACGAGCTTTTTGGCTTGATGTTTGTAAAAGGGTTTACGCGGTAACGGTCGTTTCACGGTGGCGGTGAAGTGAACTACTCGGTTTTTCACACAGGCCAACGTTTTGAAATCAATTATATCGTAGACTGATATGAAGCCAGGTTTCTCCATCTCGTCTCTGAACAGAATTTGTCTGGTTTTAGTATTGATAAGATGAATTCGAGACACGTCTGATGAAAGACAAATGATCCATATCAGGATTGTAGTATCTATGAGCATGCAATCTTTGTTGCTGATGATTATGAACTTCAGCTTAAGGACTAGTTCAACGTGGCCGTCTCCTCTGATTAACTTAAAACGTGCCTCTTGGGACGATACTTTGTTTAAGACGAAGATCAATGCTTCTACTACAAAGCAAACAATTCTTGTCCTAATTAAGTTTTTAATGTAAATACTTAGACGGTATATGAAATCATCAACCATTTTGCGCTTGTTGAATTGATCGACACCTATCTCGTCTGTGGATTTATTTATATGTAAATATAACATATTTACAGCCCGATGAAATAACTGAGTTCAAAGTGAAAATGTTTCCAAGCGATGTAAATACAAAAGGCAGACCCGATATTTACTTTGTTCGCACACCAAGTGTCAACACTGTACCTCGATGTTACATTGTCAATTCGCTACCAAGGAGACTCACACGAATAACGATACGAACTGCAATTTTGAATCGTTTCAACCCGTTTTGTGCGAAACATACATGAAGCAGACTGTGGCTAAAGAAGAAAACGATTTTTCGCCCATTTACGATGTTGAAACGAATACTATCTTGGTAGGCATTTGCTTTATTTTGCTACTCATTTCTACAGTCATTGGTATAGCGCTTACGTTTAAATTTCGACGAAAAGGGTATCAAATGAGTAACAGCAAAATGATAATAGTATCAATATGGTTCTTTTGAACAACCGAAACAAATCCCTGTTCAGCTACATATAAGCACTACATAGAAAATTATGTTATTTTAGTCTGCTGCACTAATATGTAAGAAAGAATTATATCAATAAATAGACTTACATGTGTTTTAGATTTTTAAAAAATATATGAATGTACCAGTTTTAATTTTTTCAACATGAGAAACAATTATAAGCAAATTGTTTAATAACTGATTATGAATGCTACAATTGAACAGCTTGTATTAAAGTCCCAGGATCTAACGATATTATAAAATAAATATACATGTATACTGATAGAATAATGATAGAACCATGTTCTATTCACTCTAAAACATTGTTGACACATTCTTTTGTTTTCAAGTTTTTTTTAAATATTTTGCAATATCACTGAAAAAAGTACTGTTCTATAGTTCTTACATGTACATTGAGTTAAAAAGTAAAGTTATGAATGTTTTTTGTACGAATAAAAGTCATTTTCACCGGTAAGACACCATTCTTGGTAAAATGAGAACTACTTGTCAATATGGTCCTGGGACTTTAAGCTAAACTAATGGTACAGTTTGATCTGAAAAAAAAAACGCTCAGGTGTAAAGTTTTGTCGATCTTTGAGCAAAACATCTAACATGAATATTCTCTTAAATATGGTTGCCATGGTAACCAAATATATAAGGGACATGATGGCCCTATATCACTCATAGAGTAGCATTGCCCTTCATGACAAGGTCACAAAATCCAACACACCACAAAAATGCAGATATTAACTCTCACAGTCCTATGTCCAAGGATTTGGCACTCTGTGCTCAGGTTAGCTAGAAAGTGTATAAATGTGAATTATGTTTCTTTGAAAAACAACACTTTAAGACAAGAATAAAATATTCAAATTTGTGTACTGATAAATGAGTTAAAAGTAAAATATAGTGTCACTATACAGTGTTAAATAGTTGTAGTCAACTTTGAATGTGAAAGGAATCAGTCTCAAATCATGCAAAAGTAATGTTCACTGGAATTTTATATTCTTCAAAACAGAACTGATAATTACACCAAAGTATAAGTTTTATCTCATTCACAAACATATTACCAGATAAGTACACTGTCACAGTAAAAAGTTGTATGCAGTATAGGTCTATATGCATGTACATTTATATAGAATTCAAATGTACACATATTATCTTATGGTTATATATTAATTTAAATTGATTAAATACGTGTATCCTTATACTGTTCTATGCCATTTGATTAAATCAAGAGGTCTTTCTTTGTTTGTAAAAAAACAAAAATAATATCTAACAGGGAATGCCACGTACCAAAAACGCAGCCTCCCCAAAACGAGCCCAACAGCACCCAGAAGTGTACACACGCACGCACGCACGCACGCACGCACGCACGCACGCACGCACGCACGCACGCACGCATACACACACACACACACACACACACACTACCAACACACACTAGCATACAAAGCAAACACACGAGGACAAAACGAACAATTAAAGGAACACAGTGGGGCACCGCCTTGGAACGGTCAGTGGCAAAAACACCACTGGGGAGCTTAAACCGGTTTATGGTGCGCACCCAACCTCACTCTTACCCCCACCATGTTCTAAAGTCACAGGACAGTGTAAACAATATGTAATATAAGGGTAGTAGAATTGCTCAGGCTGAGCATCACCTGTGTTAACTGTAATCTCAGCATGAAAGCTATTATCAGTGGCCCCTTGTAATTGATATCAATAAATCACAATGTAACCACAACACTAGAGTGTATCTTCACTGGCAGAAGATTGAAAACAGATACTCTTCTCCATCATTTATTTTGTACAATGCTTGCAATGTTGATATTTACATGATAAAGAGAAAAATAATAAATACATGTATGTATATTTCTAACTCCAACTGCTGTAAAAAGTGAAACTTATATAATGGTAAATTATCATTTAAGATAAATGATTTAGTATAACAAGTTCATTTTATCTTTATGAAAAAATATATCAAGCTAATGTATTCATGTTATTGTACTGGTACTGAGATGAGCTATGATATATAAATATGCTTTAACATTTGCCAAGAATTACGAGATATAATATATTTGTTTATAATACTTACAAATTACTACATTTTTATTATTTTCTAAAAAGAAAGGGAGTGAAATTTTGAATATGCATGAGCTTGCAAAATAACAAACACTGGATTTCTGAATGTGCCATTTTCGTTCCGTCTCCAGCGTTTAGATATCGTGTAAAGATGAAGATAAACAGCATCAATATCCCCTGGTGTTATAAGGCTCACGACTGCATTATCTTGTTCAAGTTCATGTTGAAGATGTACAGCCCAATCAAGTACCGACATTTCTGCTTCTCCTTTTTTCTGTTTCACTTCTTGTCAGCAACCGGGTTGTCTCTTTGAAATGATCTTAGTACTGGTGTACAATATGTATCACATGCACAGAAACCAGAACATTCACATGAGGAATGGTGCAGTTCGCTGTCAATAATCAAATCAAAGTTTGAATTGAAAGTGTGACTGTCCACGTTTTATGCCAAGTACGTACTGACAGCTCGCTTTCCGACATCAGTCTTTGTGACAGCTTCCTTGTTGAAGGTTGTTTGGTTTATGATACTTGAAGCTTTTTCGATCTTCTGAATATAGTCTTTCCCTGTTTTGACGTTAGCTGCTTTGAATTTCATGCCAATTCAATCACAAACACTTTCATTGTTACCAGAATATTTTCAGGTTCTTTTTGGACATTTAAGGTCATTAACTCATCCACATTGATCTGACTATTCCAAACAGATGCACATTGCATAGACCTTGTCAGAAAGGATTTCAAAGCTCTCTGCATACCGACAGCTTTCATCACCTTGGGTTTGCTACTGTCTGGCTTGACTAGTGCTTGACAGGCATTATTTTCAGATGAAAAGCAGTCAATACGTCCTTCAGTTGTCTTTCGCTCTTAACGATTTCTACCTTGGATTTGATAGTTCTTTTGATTGTTATGCCTTTACTTCTCATTGCTCTTGAAATAAGTTCTGATGGGCCAAATAAATTCTCAGTAGAAGGTTACCCTGCCCCATAATGATGAGACAATAACGTCATATAATATGGGGCATACGATGTGGCATTGTTAACAAAAGAAAATCTAAGAGATTCTTTAACAGATGCTAAAAGAAGAGCATATCCATCACGTCCACCTAAACGCTCCGCTAGTGCTATTGCTATGACATTGTCGCAGTGATGCATTATGTCTACATGCAATGCAAATGTAGCATTCTTCTTTGACCCATGTTTGAGGACATTTTCGAACTTTAAAGACCAGCTTTCAGCATTGGCACATGCTTCGTTTGACTCCATATCTGAAATGAAACATTCCTGTTGTTCTTCATTCAATGATTTTGCATACGATACAAAGAAAGCCATATGTACTGATAGTGCTATTCTTCGTACATGTCTATAATTCCATCTTTAAAGTTTTCAAATTTTCTTTTTATGTTGAAAGTTCTCACTTGATCTCCTTTCGATTAAAAAAAAATCACAAAATCTTGTAACCAGATATGATTTTGCCCACTAGAATTTTCATCTTGATCAAGTCGAAATAACTTAAACAATCTTCTAAACTTCATAATAAGCCATCTTTGCCTAAAATAATATATATAAACATTGGTAATTTTTAAGTAATCTTTAAGAAATTTAACAGAAACCCTGTTATTTAAACAATGATTTTCATATTTTAACAATGATTTTCGTATGTCCACATGCCTATAAGCATTAGAAAATATAAAGTTAGAGACTGTGTACATAATACAATCAATGATATTTTATTCCTTATTTGAAGATCAGAACTGTCATAATTAACATTGTGTTTCATTTAATTGTAAACATTTTAAAACCTGAACCAGAAATTTATGTGCACAATAATTTTGCATGTATGATAATATAGTTTTTAATACATGTGATAATATAGTAGATAACATGTATAGAAACATGAAATATACTTACAGATATTTTAATTATTTTCAACACAAACGGATCTTCTTATGTGAAAAAATACGATGAGCGTCTGTTAAGTCCAAATTTCTTTGGAATGTCATTCACAGTGTAAGTAGCAGATACAGAATGAAACATTATGCTTTCTACAATTTATAAATTCTTCATTATCAGGACATGATATTGGGGAAACCACATTGTCAGTATAACCCTAATTTATTGCTATCAATTTCACAGGGTCATTAATTAATTGGCCCTACGCTGTGAAGCTGGGAGGCTTATCAGAGAGTAATTTTCAGCAGAAAGTACCCTTGTATAACATAGTGTAAATAAAAGTAATCCCTGCTAGGTGAATCTCTAACACACGCAATGGAAACAAAAGGCATGGTATGTAAAACACAAAAATGCTCGTGTATAAATATATAAAAAGCAAACCTTGAGAACCAAAAAACGTATGTACTCAATGCCTTTGCAGAAGGCAGAGCACCAAGAGAAACACCCTTAAGGGCCCGACGAAACAGGCCAGAGGACAGAAATCAAAACAGTTTCGTCCCAGTGGGATTTAAAAACTGCCCATCACAGAGTCCACCCCCTCTTCCGTTATACCAGTTATGTTAATACATGTATGTATTAAATTGCTAGATTGCTTATAAATGCATTTGTCATGAACATATAACTTTCCACTCAAAATACTGGTATTTTTATACATATAGTAGAAAATAATAACTTTTAATGAACTAATGACATAAAATATGTATATCCGCTTTATATTGTTTATCTGATGAAGGCTTTTGTCGAAACACTAATATGAAAATGATGATATTAAACGTTGTTGTAATAATGTGTTGTTGTTGAATTTTCCAATTTTTTTTTCTGTATCTACAAAAACGGAAATTAGGTCAAGGTCAGCCAATATCAAAGTTTAGATCTGGATACAAAAAAATCTTTCTAGTTTAAATTTCTTTGCTGTAGCTTCAAAAACAGGAGAGTATACCACTAGGCCAAGGTCAATGTCAGCTAATTTCAACGTTGAAAAGTAGAAATCTACGTGAAAAACTGTGTAAATCGTCCAAATTTAATTGATGTGGCTTCAAAAATAGAAAGTAGGTCAGTGTCAGTCGATGTCAAAGTTGAAATCTGCATGCAACACTATCCATGTGGTTCGAATTTCTCTTCTTTATCTTCAGAAAATAAGAAAGTATGTCGGTAGGTTAAGTGTCCCCGGTCAAAGACTAATCTTTGACTAATTTTATGAGAACGATGCATAAAATGTAACCTCCAGGTGATTTAGACATTTTCTCATGATCTGGCCTAGAGTTTCTTACATAAGCTTCAATATTGTCAGAGATTTGATAAAGACAAACATTTTGATCATACTTCATGTAGATCAGGTAGAAAAAGTGACTTGTAGATAGATAGACATACTTGATATAGATAGAGAATCTGTTGAACTCTCCGAGATTATGATTTTAGAAAGTGACCTTGATTTTGACTGTATGGTTTTTGTAAAAATCTTTAAGAAAACTTGCTCTATCTCAGGTCATATTAAACAGAATGGTGAAAATAAATAAGACTTACAATTTGTGACGCGCTTTCTGTTGTTGACTTGTGATAACATAACAACGTAAAGTAGTTGAAGATAGTATTTGTAAAACTTTTGAGACATAAATTCATTTGAATTATCTTGAACTAAAACTGCTATTCGTTTAAGCATGCATCTTTGAAATGGTTTTAAAGTTGACAACGATAAATGAAATAAGTTAAATACAAAATGTACAGATTAAAATTATGTCCAAATGCAATTTTCTGATAAAAACACGATAGATTAATATAATTATAATAAACAAATTCTAATCAGTGCCGCTGCTTTCCTACCCGATGGTTTATCTTATCTTTCCTTTGTTAAGGAAAATTCGTATTTCTATGCCGCCAAAAGCTCACGTAGAAAAAGATACTTTTTAACTGTCAAGATTGTTCTTAGACTAAACACATAGAAGGTGTATGACATATGAGATATTCTCAAAACAATATTGAAAACACAATCAAAGCGCTGTGAGCGCTGAAGGCCTGGGGGCTATAGATTAACTCAACTAAAAAAAACTTTTGACCTTCGTGATTTAGGCTGAACCTTACCTAAAGCGCGGGTCGAAATGTACATAGGGCGAAATTTAGTATATGACACAGAATGAATGATTCACAAATATATGGGTGGCAGGGAAGTTTGTTTATTAAAAAAACGTGTGTTAAATGAAAAATAATCAATTGGTCAACAATATCAATTGTTTGAGAGAACAATAAAAATAATTCAATCTGCGCTTTGGTCAACTTCACGCGATATCTGATGATGTAGTTCGAAAATTATTGTGTACCAAGGACAAGACCTTGGAACAGAGATAAACAAAGCAATACCAACAATGAAAATATAAATACAGTACTGTACAATGTGTATAACAGGGAAAACCAAAAATGATTCTTGGCTACCTTGTAGTTGTAATCGGTGAAACCGTTCACTGGGCCTTGACATGCAGAGTCCTCGATAAATGGCGGGCGATTTTGATCATGTGAGTTCCTTCTCGGGAATGTACGTAAATTGCATCTTTTTACATACTTGAGTATGCAAACGTTCTTTCAACATGTCCACTACGTATCATACTAACTTTTATACCACGTGATCTAAAGGAATAGACAACTCACTCAGATATCTAAACACACAGAAAAGAAAAGAATCGGACTTTCATGTAAGTAAAACAATTTCTGAGGAATGGTATTTAAATAAAGGGAAGGTAGTGCAGAGGCTAAGGAGTCTGCCGCTCATCCCGGAGGTTGCGGGTTCGAGCCCCACAAGGGTCACGACCGCACCTCCTCGAGTGACTTGATAAGCTGCATGCTTTCTTCACTATCGACCTAAAATAAATCAATATAAACTAAACTAAAAACTGTTAGGAATACATTTGGACATTTTTGAAATATTTGACACTGTAAAGAAATTTCAGTAATGTACCCAGGCCTATTCAGAACGGAATAAAATCCGAAAGACCAGCATTGTAATATTTTTTTTATTTCTGAACGAAGTAGTCGTCATCTTATTGAAAACATTTGCCATCAATTTATCATTTTTTTCAATTAAAAATCAATTAAATGTAATCAACACTTTTTAGTTGGGATGGGGCAGGGGAAAGCTGAGCAATAAACAGCTATCGAAATTGTTCAAAACACGTTTAGCTGGTTATAAAGTAAGTTATATCGCTCTTTGGATCCATATGTATCGCCTTTTCTCCGAAAGCAATAATTGATCAGAATCGTCCTTACACAGCACTAAAGTAACACATCTATATCCAATATTAAAACTAAATGACTTAACAATTTATGGAATTGAGTGATAGTTCACCAAGTAATCTCAACAACTTCTGTTACTGTAAATTATGATCATACACATACAATCTCTATTCTTACAGTAAGCTGTGACCTGGGTTCAAAAACTATTCCAAGATATAAATGATAAAAACTATTCAAAGCAGAAGAGCATGTCTGCTCTGTGTACCCGCCAGAATGTCATGTGACCAAAAACGGAGGAAAAAAATCTAACAGCCTGATTGGTTGACACAACTGTCCGAGGGAAGTAACTGTGTATTGTTTATCACACTTACTGCTCAAAGTAACTTACATATATTGTATTTTTCTGTCCAGATTTTGAAGAACGACGGGAGTCTCCATTTTCCGTCAAATAAGTCAAGAAAAATGTTCGGACGACATCGAACTTTTGATTTACATTCACTCAAAACCGCAGCATTCCAAAAACGGCGGGTGATCCGTAGTACACGGGCGTCACTTGAATTTTTAGAGAAGCATCGAGCTAAACTGTTGTTTATAACTGGCAAAGTTAGGGACGATTATTTACAAGCTTTTCTTGAGAGTGAGAGTAAACTGCACTAGGACATAGTTTAGGGGACTTTTAACGATACTTACAGAAATTTGACATACAAAGCAATAACTGCACTGAAGTGGGTGACTGAGAATTGTCAAAACGCTAAGTATGTTTTGAAGACAGACGATGACGTCATGGTGGATATTAATAGATTTATACCGCTAATAACATCTTACATCGAACCAAAATTAGGGAAGGAAAATATTCTTGCCGGATATATATTATCAAACACGCGTGTTATAAGGTAGAAGAATAGTAAATGGTATACAACATACGGAGAATTTCCAGACGTGGTTTATCGCAACTACTGCTCTGGTTCCGCATATACGTTTTGGGGAGGCTGCGTTTTTGGTACGTGGCTTTCCCTGTTTGATATTATTTTTGTTTTTATGACGTAGTTAAAAAGATTTATCAGAAATCCTACGAGATTCTGTTCTTTTGGATAGATGATTACTTTATAACTGGCATGCTTGTCCACGCCGAAAATGTAACACATTTGTCTCTTAATGATAGATACATCGTATATAATACAAAAGATATTCGAACTGAGTTGAAAAGCGACATCAACGCGAGAGTTTTATTTATTCACTCACAAGATACAAGTACTTCACTGTATGTTTGGCACAGCTACTTTGAGAGAGGTTGAACTGTTATAAGATTAATAAAGGATTAATGTTCAAGGTTATTATATTACATTTAGAATTACACCAACGCGCATTTACCCATTACACTAACATTACATTATCTGCCTACCTATTTCAAAGTGATAAAACACTTTTGAAATTACAAAATATTATCACTAATTACATAAGCTCGAATTACAGGGTACTTTTATTTTGTAACAAAAATGGTTTGTAAAATAGGCTTATTTATGCATTTTTACATAACGTCTATATATTCAGTAGGCCTACATTAAAAAATAAATATACCTCATTTTCAACAGAATGTTTAGTACAGGAGGGGGACACAGCTTATTTTAATTATATACCAGAATTAATCAGAAACGCAGTCGAATGCTTTCAAAAATCAATACAAAACGTTTCTGCTAAATGTTTAATATGCTTTATAACCACAAGTGTTTTGTTTATCTATGTTGTGTGTGAATTGTTTTCTTGAAGTGCATGTTGATATGTTGTTGTTTTATATAAGGCCTCATTGAAAAAGTGTATGTAAATTTGATTAAATTTTATTTTGATGTATGTGCGTAGATGAGTTTGTACTTTCTGAAAATAAAGAATGTATTATTATTATTAGGCCCCTATTAGTGTTATTATTATTATTTCAATAGAGTTCTCTTAACGGTCAGCTGTATTTTCCAGTCCCTATGCAATAACTAATGGGTCTATGCATGCAACATTGTTCAGGGATAGGAATCGTATCAAAGCATTGACGCTCGTTACCTAACGGGTTTTCTTGTTATAAAACTCGAAGTAGCTAGACCTCATAGCTTTGGATTTATAAAGGTCAGACTGTCTTATGTACTATCCTTTATTAGCTACACGTTTAGCTGTCTTAATGAAATCAAATGCTACTTAACTTTAAAAGATGAAGGCAAGACCACAGGTGGAAGGAACATACCTTTAACTTTTTAAAAGCTAATGTCTTTTTCTATGCATTTTGAAATTGGTATCAAAATACCGAAATGAAATTTAGTAAAGAGCTATGAAGACATTTCTTTTTTCAATTTTTCATTTTTTTAAAGAATTTATTCTGATATCAATTTCAAAATGCACAGAAAACGACATTAATTAAGAAAATAGTCAAATGTATGTTCCTTCCACCTGTGGATAAGACTTAGTAAGAACACTAACGCATTTCTGTAATGTTATACTATGCCTATCATTTGAGAAGATGAATGCGGACACAAGTAGAACAAAGGTAGTGATGAAAAACTGCTGATGAAATTTGCATGTAGTTTAGTTTATACTAATTTATTTTAGCTAGATTGCGAAGAAAGCTTGCAGCTTATCGAGTCACTCTCGAGTCCGCTTCCTGGAAAAACCAGTACTAGTGTCATATTGGGGGGGGGTACAGTGGTGATCCCAATGAGGCTCGAACCCGTAACCTTCGGGATGAGCGGCAGACACATAAACCTCTACACCATTGCTCCCCCTTTAAGCTAAGGGGATCATGACTTACAGGATATGTTACATATATTATTATGAAATATTAGCAACTTGTAATAATAATAATAATTTGATAAATGACAAGCTAACTGCCCTAATTCAAAAGACTTTTGCCAGGGAGAATGCTACATTTCTCGCCTGCAATTTCGATAAAGCTTTTTTTACTAGCTGTATTGTTAAACATTATACTATGTGGACCTGTGACGAAGTTTGTAAAGCCCTTTCCTTTTTATTGAACAACATTTATATAAGGTTTGGGAATGCAGTTTTCAGACAAGTAATCGGTATTCCCATGGGAACAAATTGTGCACCCCTTGTCGCAGATTTGTTTTTATATTGTTATGAAAGAGACTTTATACATGATTGTGTGTGTGTTGGTGGTGTGCACTTCTGGGTGCTGTGGGGCTCGTTTTGGGGAGGCTGCGTTTTTGGTACGTGGCATTCCCTGTTTGATATTATTTTTGTTTTTATGTTGAGTCTTTCTCCAGACACGCAGGCAGACATTATCACTGCTTTTAATAATACATCACGCTATCTGGATGATATTCTTAATATGGATAACCCGTTTTTTGGTCAATTGGTGGACACTATTTATCCCCGGGAACTCCAGTTAATTAAAACTAACAATTTGGATACTGGTGCTTCGTTTTTAGATTTACATCTCTCTATTTATAACAATATTATACATACCAAAATTTATGACAAGAGGGATGATTTTAATTTTAATATTGTAAATTTCCCCCATTTGGATGGGGATGTACCTCATGCTACATCTTATGGGGTATACATTTCTCAGTTAATTCGATTTGCCAGAGCGTGTAGTCATGTTGAGGATTTCAATGAACGTAATCAATATATTACAAATAAACTTCTTCAACAGGGCTACCGTTATTACAAATTGCGTAAATATGTCGCTAAATTTTACTATCGTAATTCTGATTTGGTTTTGAAATTCAATAGTAATCTAAAGACTCTTCTGCGAGAAGGTATTTCAAAACCCGATTTTTATGGGGATGTGGTTTACAAACTTCGTAAGATTTTGGGTCATGGCAATTTTCCAACTGTATTTGCTAAAATTATAAAACGTTTTGTTAAAAGAGGTTACGACCCAACTGTTTTGAGACACACCTCATGTTTGGTGTTCAACCCGTTTACAGTTGGACGCTATGCTTCCCTCTTTGATTGTGTCTGACGTAAGAGGGGGAGGACTCTGTGATGGGCAGTTTTTAAATCCCACTGGGACGAAACTGTTTTGATTTCTGTCCTCTGGCCTGTTTCGTCGGGCCCTTAAGGGTGTTTCTCTTGGTGCTCTGCCTTCTGCAAATGCATTGAGTACATACGTTTTGGGGTTCTCAAGGTTTGCTTTTTATATATTTATACACGAGCATTTTTGTGTTTTACATACCATGCCTTTTGTTTCCATTGCGTGTGTTAGAGATTCACCTAGCAGGGATTACTTTTATTTACACTGTCCTGTGACTTTGGAACATGGTGGGGGTAAGAGTGAGGTTGGGTGCGCACCATAAACCGGTTTAAGCTCCCCAGTGGTGTTTTTGCCACTGACCGTTCCAAGGCGGTGCCCCACTGTGTTCCGTTAATTGTTCGTTTTGTCCTCGTGTGTTTGCTTTGTATGCTTGTGTGTGTTGGTAGTGTTTGTGTGTGTACATGATTGTGTGTGTGTGTGTGTGTGTGTGTTGGTGGTGTGCACTTCTGGGTGCTGTGGGGCTCGTTTTGGGGAGGCTGCGTTTTTGGTACGTGGCATTCCCTGTTTGATATTATTTTTGTTTTTTTGTACTAGTTATGCTGATGACATGGTACTGATAGCTGAGAATGCACGCGCCTAAACTTGTTATGTATGGTTGCTCGTTTGTGCCATGCTGCAACAGCACGACAACACGACATACAATTTTTGCATGTTGTCGTTCTTCTAAGAAGGATTTTTTTTATTTGAACAAAACATAATTTTTGTGGTACATCGGTCTTTTTAGCAGCAAAAGGCGGCTGTTGGCCAATATGTGCGGAGATAACCATTGGTTGGATAGTTATCTATTTAGAAAATGAACGAGGGATGAATTACACTTTTCTTTTCCGTGACACCTAGAAGACTGTTTTTACGAATATGTAGATTTTGCACGCAAACAGTAGATCCAATTATATGGAAATAAATTTTGATTAAAATGTATTCGTTTTAAATATCTTTGAGACAATTGTAAATATGTAATATACATACAGACAGCTGCATCAAATATGGATATACTAGTACATGTACAGTCCATATAATTGAAGCCCTTAAACATAGTTTCTAAGTCTTTTATATGTATTTACTATTCAAAGTGACCGATATCTTAGTCATTTTCTGCACAAAATTCAGTGTCAATTAAAGTCAATTTAAATTTCCTTGGGTTTGGCTTAAATAGTTGCAGTAAATGACTTAAAGATATATTTCAAGCAACCTATATTTGCTTCAACTAAATAAAAGGAGATGGTTTTACTATAAAACATTCGCTCTATCACTTGAACTCTTTCCCGCTCATTATACCATATATTAGTCTACCTCATTTCACATACACTAAATTTGAATTAATTAAATTCTCGGAAGAAAAAGACAAATAATTTGGAATTGAAATTAGTTTGACGCTCTCTTACTACTGCATGTTAAGCAGTTCAGTAAAGCAACTGCCTCGCCTTCGGCATAAAAGAGAAATGATGGAATGCTAGATTTAATGACACGTGTGATAAAATACAATATAGTACAGTGCAGTACTAGTAAAGCATGCTCTTTAGATCTTTCTGCTTTTTGTATTTCCACTATTGTTGAACTAAAGTTTATAGTTTATGTAACCAGATTCTGCTACTTTTTAAAGCTGCTCGCTCTCAGATTTGATTAAAAAATAAAGTTCTTGAAACTCTATTCAAATAACGTATTTTAGAACATATAGTCATACAAAAAGGCTTTAGTATAAATTCCTGTTTCGTATATCTCTTAATTTGAAATAATACGCTACCAAATTCAAAAGCGTTACAAACGTTTTTGAAATTACAATATAAGCATATAGTGTAGCGGTGCCGTGTAACCGACGTTTTCAATCGATTTCTGCAAATACCTACGTAGATTTTTCTTATATTTTGATTCTAGCAGTTAGTTTTATGTTTCTATATAAGTAGGTCATTTTTTTATAAAGATATTGTTTCAACGGTAACTGAGAGTGAGCAGCTTTAAACGTTGGATATAAATTCCCGTTTTTGTTTGTATCTTTATAAAATTCTTGAGTAATGAGTGTAAAAAGGTACGGAAATGAATCACAAAATAGTTTTCATTCGTTTTTAAAAGTTAATGAATAATCACCTAGACACGTATTGCAATACAACAACTTTGGTTTTATTGAGAACCACGTTTAATGCTCTGTTTCAAACTATACGTAGCTGCAAGTTAAACAGTAAACTTAACAATACTGCTTGACTTTCAGTCACTGACCATGCTGAGAAATAGTCCAACCAACGGGCCATAACTCAATGAATAATTACTAGGGCAGTATATGCAAACAAAAGACACAACTCAGCTTCGTAATAATCGTTCATGGTAATTTCCATGGAATTCCACCATAGGTTGATGAGAAATACCGCGGAAAAACATTTCTATGTACACGATAGGAAAGAAAACATCAAAGGGCAATAACTCAATGAAAATTCAGCCGAGCGGAACATGTCGAAGTTATGGATAACTGGGCTTTGTATAAATCACTTATTTGAGGTTCATTGAATTCCAACCTATTATTGTACAGAAAACATATCTCTGTACATACTATGTATGAAAACATAAAAGGGCAATAACTCCATGGAAAACCATTCCAACATATACACAGCTAGACATGATATTTCTTGAGGATTCAAACCAGTTGTTGCCGAGAAAAGAAATACTGTCTACAGACGGACGGACAAGCGTTCATCCAATATATGCTCCATATACTTCGTATCTGGGGGTAAACTGATGGGTCAGACTTTGACCAAAGTCCACCTACCTACTGCTATTATTTCTTCATGGGATGGGAGGATGCTATGATGCTAGACGGTATAAATTCAGCATAAAATTGTGCTATAAATAGTTCAACGGTAAACTTTTAATTATGAAGCCTTTTGTATGTATTCGGAATTTTATTTAATTATCAGGAATAATATTCCGGTGAGAATATATATGTTGTACTCTGTTGTTTGTAGGGATCACTATAGAAGTATCCGTTGGCGTAATACATGACTGTAAGTTTGCAAAATGGACGAAAATATTGCATTGTAGTTGCTGCGGTAATCATTCTATTTGTTGCAGTAAGACTTTAGTGGGGGATTGAACTAACCCCCGAAACCTAATGGGGGCGTTAGTCATATGGATTATCCGGTATCAACGATAAAAAAACCTAAAATACTCTCTTTAAAACATTTGATTGGTGCAAAAAGTAGGTAAAAGCCAGCTCATTCAACTACGCCGAATAAGTAGCATAAGCATTAAAGTTTTACCTTACATTAATTTAAATGCTAAAAATAAAAAAGAAATGCACGCACAAAAAGTATTATGGATCTCATTTAGCCTATACTCTTAACACATTCGACTGATAAAATTACGAATGTTTCATACACAATTTGTCTTAACTGTTGTCGACGTTTATATTCACTGGGGTCCATCTCTGTAACACGATAGAAAGATGCCTGACGAGTTTTTGTCACAGTTGCCTGTAGATAGCGTATCGGGTTTTCACGAGCTATTTGTTTAGAATCAACTATCAGATGCATCAACATTGTAAGAACAAACAAAATAGACATTAAATCGTGACTGTTTAGCGCATTATATAAATTAATTTCATAATGCAAAGCTGTCGGTTATATATTTGCAGAAATTAGACATGAAAGAAGCTTAAATATGTCACTTTTCAAAGTAAAATCAGACACATAGGTGATATTGAGTAAAAACGATTTAAATGATACAGATCTATCGTTGTTTGTGCACACAATACAGTATTTGTCATGTTCAGGTACGAATTAGAACAAATTTAGATGTTGGCGTGTGCATACGATATGCAAACAATATTTCAACAGGACTGGTGTCACGGTTTATTTCTTAGATGTCACGAATTGTATGACGATAGCCTTTAAGCTGTCACGGTTTTTATGACGATAACCTTTGATTTCAGGGAAAGGCAGCTAGTTGTAAATATTGTTACACGTTATTCTATACGACCAAAGAGGCCATGCGACATATTGCTGAAAGCGAAAACCGAATCGGAAATCCGCACGTGTTCGAAAATTTAGAAGCCCGCAAAAGGAACACGGCGTGAACATCAACGTACAAGAATAAAATGTTTCCGGATACATCATTGGACGTTGATATTAGGTTTAGTAATTTGTTGATTATTCTGGAAAATACGGATTTACATTTGATCAAGATAAGATTTTCAATAATGTTTTCATTATGAGATATCTACATGCATATGTCGAATTATAATTTGATACTTTACAATGTGCATCTGAATCATTGTTGTAGGTTTCAAACAGATAAAAAGGAATACTTGTTTGTATTGTTTTTATTACTCTATAACCATACATGCATGTATATCAAATGATAAAAGTATGTTAAATTGGCGTATAACTCCAGAAATCAAATGATTTCCATGTTAATGGACCAATACCAATAACTACATGTAATCACAAAAAGTAAACTAAACAAAAGAGTCATCATAGTCTTAGGTTGCTCATCCGAGTGTCAAAGTTTTAACAACTTCATACGGCAGTAAAAAGTTAGATTGTAACTGTATCAATATTTAGCATTTTTTGATAAATAAAACTTACTAAATATGGTCATACAAGAGATGTCGCTGTAAGTGACCAATGCCCCCGAGCGTGTATATTTCTCAAAGTGGGATTCAAGTTATTAAAATCACTTAATACATGACAAATTTACAGCCCGGATGATGTTTGCAAATATACAACATATTATCATGATCAAAGTTATGGTGTGACATTGATATTTAAGTAAGGGACATGGGCATTGGGTTTATATGGCGAACATATTTGCCAAGTTTTTAAGTTTCTTGATACATGACAAAGTTACATCACGAAATATTGAACGGACGCACGTACGGACTGAACATACGGCGCGATTATAATATGCAATCCTTAGGGAGCATACAATATCCGAAAATATATATCTAAATTATTTCTCATCTTATATAACCATTCAGGTATGAAATAATCATTCAGAACCCGACTTTGAATACGCTTCCGAGCATGTTTCACAGATGAAATGCGAATTCATATGTACACACTGTGTATGTTTGCTAAGGTCATATTGAAACTATATTGTTTATAACACACACTACATGGATACCTCATTTCCTGTGGACTACTTTCTTATGTCGGCTAAAATTCCCTATCCTGTCAGGGCACTCGGGACAAACATACTCTTTTCTCGTTGAATCTACAGTTGGCAAGTTATTGTTCTCATCTCTAACAGTTACTTCCACAGAAAAAGAAACATTTGTGTACTCAATATACGAGGGCTCCTCGTAAAACGAGATTTCTAAATTATCAATCACTGGCAAAAAAACCGTGACCCTATCGACACATATACGTGACATTAGAATCGTCATACAAACAGACAAATAATTAAAAAATAAACATCATCCAGATTTGTTATGAATACATTAAGATCTAAACTTTCAAACAATGTAAAATATACCATTTTCAATGTTTTCAATAGAACAAGACAGTAGTGCAAAAAAAAGAAAATATTTTCTTTCAATATTGCCCTCTATAACAATAATAGTTTAATTAAGTGCGTAGGTATTGATGATCATTCGTCATAACAAATCTGGATGATGTTTATTTTTTAATTATTTGTCTGTTTGTATGACGATTGCGATTCTAATGTCACGTATATGTGTCGATAGGGTCACGGTTTTTTTGCCAGTGATTGATAATTTAGAAATCTCGTTTTACGAGGAGTATAGTCAATGAAAATAACAGTTGTTATATTTATGTAATATAATTTAATGTATTTACTTTATATAAGTAATATTGATACTGAATACAATTTACTGTTCAAAACTTGTAATATAAAAAAGTGAAATGTTAATTTCCTTTTATATAGGTTGGAATGCACCTGTCTGAAGGTCACCATAACCAGTCAGGGTTGTAACTTGTTTTAGTTATTTTGAAAATAACTTCTACAAGTTATATTTATCTTTTACTCATCACTCACTAAAATAACTTCTGCCACGACAAAACCTTCTGTAGTAGGACATGTTTTAGGTCATCTCTAAGACAATTTTACCCATAAGTCCATTATGTCTAACTAAAAAGTCATTACTGTCAGCTATAAAGAAAGAACTTGCATTTCTCTCTCTTATTTAAAGGTATTTGCAGAGGTAATCTGCTTGTAATGAAGAAATTCAGGAAAAACTGAAATGTTGAATTGTTACCTGTCACCTCGACTTTCAAGGAAGTTATTTCTTTCAGCAAAGGAAAGCAATTATCGACGAAATGTTTCAATTATCACTTACTGTAGTTACTTTTAAAATAACTTGAACAAGTTACAACTTACACCCCTGGCTGGTAACAAAAAAATAATAGTTGAGCTCTTCAGAGGGTTTACTTTCTTTCACACTGAAAACCAACAGTAAAATTAATACTGTGCCGTACTGTACATACCAAATTTTGGTAATGGCTTACCGTGAACTGCAAAAGTAAAAGAAACCGCAGTGTATCGTGAACCGCGATGAATCAAAACACCTCTAATACTGACAAAGTTACATCAAGATCCAATATAAAAATGCAACCAATATTTCGTACACAAGGTTTTCCTATATTTGATTCTGTGATCTAGTTTTTCACCCTAGAAGATCAATGTTCAAACAAGACCTAGATTTTATTAAAGGTGGATGATCAGATTTTAGACATGTAACAGATTTGTTTGAAACTTAAACATCTGATCATTTACACTCATTTATGTTCACTTACCAGATTTTCACTGGAGGTTTTTTTTTTTTAAATTTGATTTTCCTATCCTGGTTGCCCAAACAAGATAGAGTTATTTTATCATAAGTACAAATTTGATACACATACTTTGCCTAAGGAAAGATATAAGTATTAGACCTATTGTATTATATTTGTAAAATATTTGCATTAACAATTATATATTTAGATGGAATTCATTAGAAATGCAAGTTTGAAAAATTATCATTACCTCCCTTTATCTATCTTGTTGCGCAACCAAGATATATTGGAAATAAATGAATTCAGAGGCTACACGTAGTTTTAAAACTTGCCATTTGGTTCAGAATGTTAACATATTTGTATATCTATCCAATGCAAATGTAGAAGTAGAAATTATATTGAAATGAAAAAGAAATACTAGACTTTTTAAATACTTTCATATAATAAGGGAGTAATAACAAAATTTTATAAAAAAATATGTAAATTTCTAATAGGGATCTAACTCTATGTAATGGGTCTTTCTGTTCCTTGAATAAATCTCTAACAGAATATACAAAAAGTAAAAATTGTCATCAAATGTTTGCTTAAATATATGTGATAGACCACCTTTAAGACATTCATTGTGACCAAGTTCCATGAAGATCCAGCGAACAATGCAGCCTCTATTGCATACACAACGGACACAAGGCAATCACAATAACTCCCCTTCCTAATTAAACTGAATTAAACTGTCATCTGTCATTTTCTATTCATTTAACTGTTTAAAATGAAGCTATAAAGCTTATACTCCCAGGATAACCATTACAAGTAGCTCTTATTTTACCAATAAAGATGTCTTAATGACTCTTTGAGCCAAGTGAGCTAATAAGGAATGCTTTCTGGCAACTTTTCATGAAAATGACATTTGTCAACATTGTTTTAGAGTGAATAAAACATGGTTCTTAACTTCTATCATAATCCTATCAGTAAATATATTTTTCTTCATCAGGGGCCGCATTTCAGTAGCATCTTAAGTGATTTCTTAAGTATTTTTACTTAAGTCCAAAATTTTTAATTTTTATAATTCGCTTAAAAGGGAAAGATAATGTGTAATTTCATCATCAGTATAGAAAAGGTCATGGAAGATTTTATTATATTTTCAATTTGCACATTATCCTTTTTATGTCTTCTAAGCCCGTTTGTTTAGTCACTCGAAGTTCATTTGTAGAACTAGCATAGAACTAGCCGTTGAGCTATTTTATAAGGCCAAACACTACTTAACTACTATAACTACCTTTTGATTGATATTGTCTGGCAGAGCCAGGTCCTGCCAGACGTTTTATTTTCAAATATGTATTCTCTAATAATTTCATAGAATAAGATTATCAGATCAGGTTCAAATTAATAATGATACAAAGTTGAAAACCATCAAACTGTCCAACCAAACAGGGAAAAAAGAAACTGGCGCCAAGGAATTTCACTATATTGAAAAGAGATCTATTATAAACAGAAATGAAAATTGTAACGTATGTGAACTATTTTGAGAACTATTTTGAACAATATCATATCATATACAAAGTATGTAACATATATAAAAGTGATAAAAATAGAATGTATCTTTCAACATAAAAACACTTGAATGAACACCTTCTGAGCACCCAGCAGGAAATGATAGTTGTGTGCACTTCATATTTCCAGTCCATGCCAGACGAATTTATTTAAACTAAGACTAAAACTTATATGTATGTACTTAACTAGAGAACGAAAACAGAAAGTTGGACGGCACAGCGTCCACTAATCTAATACTGATATAAATATTAAACTACAGATGAAGTTGAATATAAATAGTAAAATTTAAAACCAAAGCAAAAGGAAATTCCAATGAAAATGGAAAAAAAATAGTTGAAAGAAAGGTATTTGGGAATAGAGTCAGGAAACACTGCGAGCCGGTTGCCTACCCCCACTCCAGCATTGTAGATTTTTTGTTACCCCCATTCATCCTTTTTAATGAGGGGGAAAGGGGAGGTAGAGGAAAACCAAAGCAGCAAACAGAAAAGGTGTTCCATTCGCCCCCTGACTCTATAGAAAAAACTTAACAAACGGAAATTGTGTTTCGGAATACAAATGTATAAATAAAACTAAGGAAAAAAGAATTAGATAAGGCAACTAGATACTAACACATATACAAAAACTGAAGGATTATGCTGAGGTGATAACATCGGAAAATAGAAAGCATAAAACAAGACAAATGTCAAACAAAACATTGGAAGGATGGATAAAATTAGGAAAAACGGCTGTATTTACGAAATACTTTAGCATCCGCTCATGCTCTTCAAGATATCTTTTATACCATATTACTGTCTATTTTTTTCAACACAAAAAGTCTTAATATATTGATTACTCATTTACATACACTCGAGCACATCATGTAACTAAAAAAAAAATTAGTTGCTCAAACACGACTTTACAGTATTTCAATGGCATGTAATCTTCACATACATGTCATTTCCTGTTTCAACCAATTTGCCTTCTGTTTATCTCTACCCATCAAATGATGCAACCTTTGCTTGAAGTTAATCCCGAAAGGCTCCAATGTTTTCGCAAAAATATATCCGGTCATTACATCAGCAATGGTGTGATCTGTAGAAAAAAGAATTATCTGATGAAAGTAATTGTTCATACATGTATTTGTTAACATACCTAATATTATTTATATAACTATATTCAAAATCTTGAGCAATCTGAAGGCCCGGATACATATTTAAGTGTGATTAGTTGGCACAAAAATCGTATTAAAAATTGTTAATTAATTTCGCTAAAAATTACTTAAAAGTATGTAGTTGTTTCACAATTGAAATGACAATCAAATTACAAAACAGTAAGAATTCATCAATTTGTTTGAAATTTAATAATTAAAAGTGACCTTATTTAGAGGGGTGTTTTCTTTCTCGTGGAAGATATTAACTTATTCCTTTTAGTTGTACATTGCCGTCTGTGACACGGGAATGCCAAGCTTGTGACACATATCTATGGTCTGAAAAAAAGAAGAAAAAATTATTAGTTATTTCATAAATATAATCACTTTTGTGGAACTCATTCAACAAAACAGTGAGTATGCTAATGAATAATTAACAAATAAACTAAATCAATGAACTATTGACATTTCTCTCTACACTGTCTATATTATAGGCTTTATATTATTTCAGTCATGATAATTGGATAATGATTTTGATAACTATTATTATAAACAGTAACACCCCTATCCCACAAATGAACTTATAAAGAATAATGTAATCCCTACTTGTCTTTAATGGTTAAGTTTTAAACTCATTTCTTAGAGAGAAATGGTAAGATTGAAAAACTAGATATTCATACAGTAAGGAAAAGGTACTTTTTTCTTAAATTGTCCTAAAGCCAAATTGAACATCACAACATTTAATGATTTTGTATGTGTCAGTATCTAAGTCATTAATATAACTTTTGAGGACAGTAATACAATATTGAATATAAAAAATATCAGTATATCAGAAACCATTCAATAATAACATCTCATAAATAGTATGTGCACATATACAAACTTAGTGACCCAAGCCAATCAGTGTAGTGTTTTATGACCCTAGTAATTGCCAAGGGCAATACTGACCTGTTGAAAAAATGTAGCTTATGAAAACATTGCATAATATGGCATAATATAATGTAATGTGACCACATGGGTCCTAAGATATCAGTGATGGACTAGCTTTTGTCTCAGATACTGTTACATAAAGTACAATAAATTTATAAAAGTTTGTAACTGAACTTTAAATAAATATGCCAAACATTAAGATAAGTATTAAACTTATACTTTTTTTAAATTTTAACATGAAGCCCAATAGATCTATGCCACGCATAGCTTTAAAATCTGAAATTGTCAAAGGTCAGGTAGGTAAATACTAGTAATTGGTAGATAATAACTTGATGGTATTCATTTATTGCAGTAAATGCATTAAAATAAACATTAACCTACAGCTTTGAGTGATGTAAACTAACAAATTTGCTAGATAAAAAGGTATACCTGTGCACTTCTTATGATTAATATTTTTCATTTTAGACTTTTGTAGTGGTACATACTCTTAACTAATCATTAACCAAGTACCGTAACAGTTATGTTATATATAAAAAAAATCAAAGGACTTAAATCTTTTTAGAGTTCAACTAATTGGTAAGAATAGAAATCTACATTTTGTGTTATATTTTTGTAGTGATGTAATATAACAAATACATAATTCTCAAAATTCTTCCTCAACTGTTACGCAATTCTCTAAACAAGAATTAGTCTTGCAAATAGTATGTTTGTTATATATAAATATATCAATTTGAATTGTTATGAAAACTTGCTGTATAATCAATTGTGAAATATCAAAGTAAATCCTAAATAAAGCGCTCTTTTGTTGTCTCATGAAAAAAATAATTTAGTCTATATAGACACAAACCAGTAATTATGCAGGGTCTTATCACACCTAGTGTTGTTAAATTGTATTCATGACATCTAAATGTTACATTCAAAATGAAATTTACAATTATTTATACTTGCTAAGAAAGCGTTTTTCTAAACCTAATTATGTCTTTGACAGTTAGATTGGTTGACTGATTTTAAAAAATGGGATGTAAAAACTTTAACTAGTAATTATATATATGGATTGATCAGTGTTTCAGTTTGTGACCTAAAGAATATTGAGGTAAAGTTTACAGACAGACGGACAACGGACACACCACCATCATGACGTGACCTCTGCTAGACAAAGTTTTGTGGAGCTACAAATGTTAGTGATATTTTCATTCTTTAGCAAAATTGTAAATTAACCCTTGCACTGCTGAGCAACAATTGATCCAGCATTTGCGACTGATCACCTTGCTTAATTGATCATGATCTGCACTCTCGGCTATTCAGTTCTTGTTATCCCTTTGAACAAATAATATTGTGCATCATGCATTTGCAACTGATCTACGCTATGAATAATTTCCTCTCCCGGTATATTAAGCTGATGTAAAATCAAGGTCAATTTCGACAGAGAGGTCTTGATAAGAAATCAACTAGGCAGTGCTACATGTTAAATATCTAAACTCTAGACCTTCTTTATTTTAGACTAGAAAATTTTAAAATATTTCCTATAGAAATCAGCTATGTAAAGTAAATTTAGTCCCCGGTCACGGTCGGTTTGATGCAGGGTCATGATCTAAATTATCTTGGTAGAGCAAAGATAAATTGTTAAACATAGAGCAGTTATAAACAGTTAGGGAAGTAACTTGTTTAAGTTATTTTGAATAACTTCTACAAGTTATATTTATCTGTTACTCATAACTTTTACAAGTTATATTTATCTTTTACTCATCACTCACAAAAATAAAGTCTTTAAGTTATTTTTCAGTCATAATAACTCATTCAAGTTATTTTCGCTCAAATAGTACAAAGATTTAACATAGTTTTCCCACAAGAATATGAATATTCTGGACAGTTATACATTTTTTTCTATTTCTTTGATCATTGAACATTTTAATATCATCAAATAAAACCTGTTACACCACAACAAAACCTTCTTACACAAGGGCTTTGAAGTAGGACATTACTCAGGTCGTCTCTAAGACAATTTTGGCAATAAATCCATTATGTCTGATTGAAAATTCATAACTGTTAGCTATAAAGAAGGAACCTGCATTTCTCTCTCTTAACTAAAGGTATTTGCAGAGGAAATCTGCTAGTTTCAGAAAAATTGAAATGTTGAAATGTAACCTGTATAAGTTATTTACAGAAATTCCAATGTTTTTGGTCACCTCGACTTTCAAGGGAGTTAGTTCTTTCAGCAAAGGGAAGCAATTTTATTGACAAAATGTTTCAATTATCATTTACTGTAGTTATTTTTAAAATAACTTAAACAAGTTACACCCCTGTCTGATAAGTAAATTATGATATGATGGTTATATTTATTGAAATAATAAATTGATAAGTTAAAAGTCAGGGCTTCAATTTTGAAGAATACATGGGTTTACAGTTTCAAGACTGTACAACGCAGATATCCGAAGTGTTTCGAGTGAAACTTGACAGTTATCTCCCTTGCATTGTGAGTAAACTGAATGTATTAAGCTTATAATCTATAGAAAATGAGCTATTTGTAAACTGTCCGTCTGATATGGTTGCTGCTGATATTGTCACAATAAATACATTATTGGAAAACTTATGATCTTAGTTTTCTAAAGATATGCAATTTGATACATTTTATTTAACCACACACATTGAATCAGTTGCTTAACCTGACCATATATCGTGAATTTTACATAGAAGTAACATACAGTTATTAATAGCCAGTAACATTTACTCGATAAAAATAGACGGGAAATAGCCCCGTTTGAAACTGTAAAACCGTGTATCAGTCAGATTTTGTGATTTTTTTACATCAAAATTAGTATAAACTTAAAATGAAAGCCCCTTGTATATAAAATGTAACAGATCTCTGAAAGAAACATTTTCTAGGAATTAACATAAGGTTTTGCGTAAAAGTAAATTATAGTGCAACACTATTTACTTTGGTGGCAAGTTTAAAGGTCCATTACTAACACCGGGAGGGGGGCGGGGGGGGGGGGGTAAGCATTCAGGTTGGTGACAATGGTCGATCGGGCGGTCGGTCTGTTGCATTTTCCTTATCCGGAGCATTACTTCAAAACTACTAGTTGAAATTCAATAAAACTTCATACAATGGCCAAGCACATTGAGAGGAAGTACATTACACAAGAACCATAACACCATCTTGACTAATTGCAGAGTTATTGCCCTTTGTTACTTTTCCTTGTCCGGAGCATTACTTGAAAACTGCTAGTTTGAATTCAATACAACTTCATACAATGGTCAAGTACATTAAAAGAAAGTGCAGTGTACAGAAACCATAACTCTATATTGACTAATCACAGAGTAATTGCCCTCTGTTACTTTTCCTTGTCCGGAGCCAATATCTTGGAAACTACTGGTTGGAATTCAATTCAACTTATATTTATACAATGGTCCAGCGCAATGAGAGGAATTGCAGTGTACAAGAACCATAGCTCTATCTTGACAAATTACAGAGTTATTGCCAAGAACAATATCTCTATTTTAGTTTTTTTTGCAAAGTATTCTGTTACTACGAACTTCCTCAGTTTATAAAGCAGTCTTTTGAGGGTATTAATCTCATTTAGTGATAGGTCTAGTTTTTCCAGAAAACGATTGTAATTCGTAAGTCGTCGACTGGTACATATTTTTGCAGGCTCTTTTCAATATTGACGAATGGTCATGTAGTAAACAATAAATGAATATTTTGCAAAAATATTTTCATGGCTAATTAACACACAGATCATTTCCGAGACCTTAGAAGACCGGAGCGGGAGTCTGGCTTTTATTACCTCCTGTCGCACGGTGGAACTATAAACATTTTCTCGATAAATTTGGCTGAACTCGGCAGACATTAGTTGCTTGTTTTTCCTTTCGAAATATACTTAAAATAATTTCAAACATGATAAAATATTGATCAATTTCAACAGGAAATTAATTTTGAAAAGTAAGATCGTGTATTTTGAGCATGACATCATTGTAAAACCGCATAATAAATCAAGTGAGTAACTTCCGTTGTATTGCCGATTGGGTGGGATAACATGATTTGCAACATCAATAACGTCAGAGACTCGGCCCGGATCGATTGAGCTGACCAAATTACGGAAGCCCTGTTCATGAGATAAATCACAGCAGAATTTTTTTCGATGATTTGGATGTCATTTCAGACTGAAAAATTGTTCTTTGAACTATAGACAAATTGTGTATTATGCGTCGGTTGTACCTAATATTGAAACCACACTTTACACTTATTATGGAGCACATTAAAATTAGGCGTAAATATGTGACAGTTATAAAGCATGAGAACTGTGAAAGGGGTCACACTGAAACGCCAAATTTATTTTGCTACATCTGAATATGATCTGAATCCCGTTCTGGACTGTATAATGTCTCGACTCTTTTGTGATTTTTTATGCAGTAAGAGGCCAATAATGCTCAGAATTTTCAAAATGATACAAGATCAAGATTCAAAAGAATATTTTTCTTCATCAGAACCTCCAAGCAAGATAGGCCTTATTAAAATTGAAATAACATTGCATCCTTGTTCCAGATCGAGGCAGAATTTGACTCGAAAACTGTATCGTAACAACACTTCCGAGTCAACTCGTACCCAAGTCAACTTGTACCGTAGTTTTGGTTTCCATTTTTATAACAAAATTGGTATTTTTATTGTGTCAGTTGACCATATTTAATGAGAGAAATGAGAAATAGGAATACAAAATGTACTAGCGTCAAAGACCTTGGGCTATTCATACAAGTTTCATGAATTATCATTAAAATTCAAATTGAACTTTTTGCATCGTTTATTTGTCTTGTTTAACACAGTAATTAATACAACTCAAAATGCAAAACACTTCAATAATGAATATCTTTTATATTCCCTTGTTTATATTTGCACCTCTCGTACAAACTGTAAAGTAAGGAGGTGCGCGAAATGACGTCACTTACATCCTCGGGTACCTCTATGTTGTTTTGAGTATAAGATAGAGTTCTGTTGGCTCGAATAATTATGTTATTTTGAGGCCAACAGTTACCCTATCTGATTTGTATTATGGAATGTTAGTTAGTTAGTTAGTTTATACTAATCTATTTTAGCTCGATTGTGAAGAAAGCCTGTAGCTTGATTGACAGTTCTCATGTCCTACAATATTGTGTGACGTAATATCATGTGACGTAACAAAATTGTCTGGTAGGACCTCAATCTTTGTTACTGAAAGAAAATCAATACATGTACTTGTTTGCTTTTTATTGTGTTCTGTAGCCAACAAAAAAGTGTTCCCACTCTAAATGACGCAAAAAAAAAATATCGCGCATACAATTTTCACCATGTGCGAGATCGCACGCGTACGAAAATGCCGACGACGCATAGGTTCAGCTGGAATACCCCAGTATGTTCTAACGATATATTATTGAAATTCTACTTTTTCGGCCAATCGATCGGCATAACTGCTGATGATTTACCGTTGACGTAATGAAATGTAGACGGATTTCATATTTTAATGCTCTGGGAAATAATATTAGCACTTTAAAAGTGTGACCAATGTAATGATCCGGGCTTCGTCTGAAAAAATGTCACAGTCAAAGCATTGTGTTTGGCTTCACGACGAATGAAATAAATGATGCCCAACAAAAGTGAAGAGTTGTCATCCACGAATACTGACATAACTACGAGTGGAAAAGTTAAAAGCCGGAAAAAGTACCCGAAACTATTTCAGAACAAGTGGGTTTTTCGGGTTGTAAACATTTTCAACGGTCAGCACTTATCTCATAATTTTCATACCCGCAAAAATTGAGATTTACCCCTTTTGTGTCCAGGGGATAAGTATATCCTTGAAAAAAAAATACCGAGTGGGAACACTGATATACCGGAGCAATTAAGTGTACAGTGGAACTTCCGAAAACCGGACCTTCCAAATACCGGAAACTTCCGAAAAACGGACGATTTTCAAAGTGCAACTTCCAAAAACCGAACACCGACGGGACCTGCAGAAAAGTTCGGTTTTTGGAAGTTTCCGGTATTTGGAAGACTATAAAATTGTTTTTTCTTTTATTTTTGACCGGTCGATTAAGACTTTTCCAAATTCTTCTTGTAAAACAAAAATCTAGGCAATAAAAGAAATCTGAAAATCGTTCTCTATTTCAGATAAATCATGTTCTATATTACAGATAGAGCACATGCAGTCTAAGCTCCGCCTCCACACAAAGTTCAAATAATCAGTAATACAGTACAGTGTTTTCCTATACAAATATGCAGTAGCCATGATACAAATAAGAAAGACAGACATGTTTATAGTTTCCAATGAATAAAAGCACAGTTGCAATGAAATAGAAGATTAATTGCTTGTATTATTGGCTTCGCACATCCGGGTGCTGGTAAATGATTTACATTCGGGAAAGGTGATTCCTCGGCTGTCATTGCTGGTCTCTATTTATCTATAACTTTGAATAATACAATAACCAAGATTAGAAATAAAATAATACATTGAAACTATAATCAGATTTTTATAATTCTGTTTTTAAAAGCTTTTTGTTTGACTTAAGATAAATTTAAACGTGCATATGAGTCAACGTTAAAGACCGAGTTTTCACCTTTTACCAAATGGAGAAATAAAAGTGACCTAATAATCCGATTGGTTAGCTGGTCAGTATGACGTCACGGCGAATAAATATCAAGCAAGCATTTCTGCTGCTTTCACTGTATTTATTAATGAGGTACAAGAATGCTTATGTGCGCGAAAAGTTTAGCCCAATTAATTTGGCGTTTCAGTGTGACCCCTTTCACAGATCTGATATTTTATAACTTTCACAGAAGGTGAACAACTATTAGATATCAGCCTATAATTTCGGTTTGCTTTCGAAGTCGAAATAGTTACACTAGGATAAATTTCATGACAAAGGAACGAAATATTGGCATTTAATTTTTTTTTAGTTCGTAGTTATGATAATTATCATTTGAATATATAAGTGAAATTTAGAAAATGTACGTATACACAGACGTTCCTATGCAATTGTCCTAAGGTACGTGTTGACTTAACCGAGTACGAGTTGACTAAGGTACGAGGTGACCAGGTGACGTGACTGGTAGCCTTTTATAAAGATGTAGCAATGTCATCACTTGATTTATTCTGTTTTGCATAACAGATGCAATATATTTGCCGAAGCACTTACCAATTCACAAAGGCATTTAGTTCGGCATACTTTGTCAAATATAATCGTTGTCAGATACGATATATCATATGTATCTGCCTAACATGTCCGATTCTACACGGTTAATCGAGTGGAACCATGAAGCGTGTGGCGTTCGTTTTGCACGCGAAAGAAACCGTGTGCGAGGGGAACCCACACGCAGGCGCCACTGTACCTCAACTGTTTTCATTTCAGGCTTACATCACAAGACTCTGAACAACTTAATTGCTAGACTTACCAAGTTTCACCTGATCGGCATTTTGGATTGTGGAAAACTAAATGGAGGTAAACTTGGGTGAAGAATGTCATTAATTCATGATTTAAAGTTATTATTTTTTACTTGTGTATACAAATAACTGGTGTTTTGAGTGGAAATTTTATATTTTTATGACAAATATGTTCAAGCAACCTACCAACTATTGACAAAACTGGCATTGACTTTTGATATATTGATATTCTATGATGCAATGGCAACAGATCGGCATGTTATAACTGCGAGAATTAATGTTTCGTTACAACAGCTTTGCCAGCTTGCATTCTAAAAACCTTGTTAACATGTCGGCTTAATGTATGTTTTCTTTATTTATTACAGTACAAGTTCTACAGAGCTTAGAGTTGTTTTCTGTCAGACTAGACTAATGCAAACAATCCATCTGAATGGTGTTTACTGTTAAGCCAGCATACAGGTCATCAGTAATGAAGTGGCTTAATTACTCTCTAGAAATCAGAGTAAAACACTGAGTGACAATATATATAATCTGTTGGGGAAAAAGGAATGCAGCACCATATCACCTGATTGCTTTTATTGTGAAAAAAAACAAGTGTTTAAAGCTTCCAGTTTAGAGACAAGGATTTATCTCTTGCTTAAATCAAATGGCATATAACAGTATAAGAATACTACATGTATTTAAACAATTAAAATCAACATGTAATCATGAGATAATTTATGTTTATTTTTAACTTTGAATTTATATATACATGTTCATGTGCACAGAGCTTGTTGCAGTGTACTTACCAGGTGCCATACATTTGTATATGTGTATGACTTCTGCTATGGTGTAATTATCAGTAATTGAAAATTAGACCATTCAAGTAAACACTACTTTTATAAGATTTGAGACTGATTTCAGTATCATTTAAAATTTCCTACAAATATACATTTTTTAACTGTAAAGTGACACCATATTTTACTTTTAACTAGTTTATCAGCACACTGATTTAAATATCTTATTATTTTCTAAAAGGGTTGTTTTTCAAAGAGACATATATTTTGCATATGTACACTTTTTAGCTCATCTGAGTACATATTGCTCAAGGTGAGCTTTGAGCTGTCGTCCTCCTGTCAACATTTGCATCAAAGACAACTCCTAAACCACTGAGTCAATTTCAAGCAACTTTAACAACATGAATGTTCCTCGGGTTGGTCATAGGGGACAAAGGAGTGTGTCAGTTGATATATGGATACTTGTATGGTGTGTTGGATTGTATAACCGTGGCATGAATGACAATGCTAATCTGTGAGCTATAAAGGACCATCATGACTTTTTTGTGTAATTTGATATTTGGTAACCATGACAACCGTATTAAGAGGACATTTATAGTAGATGTTTTGCCCAAAGATTTACAAAATTTTACACCTGATTGTGCGTTTTTTTTTCAGAGCAAACAGTACCATTCGTTCAGCTTTATACGAGCTGTTCAAAATTGTAGCTTCATAATATGTCATTAAACATTTTACTAATACATGTAATTGTTCCTCACGTTGAATAATTGTAACTGGTACATTGATATATTTAAAAAAAAGAAAAACCAATAGGAAGATGAAAGTGATAGTCATCTGGAATATTTGCAGACATATTTGTGCCGGAAAATGCATAAGTGGTAAGCATGCATATTCACCAATTTTGTGGATATTCACAGGTTTTCGGTTACCATGGTAACCATCTTTTCCAGTAAATACATCAGCTGTTATGCAAAATAAAGTATAGAGGATTTTCATAATCTTGAAGAGTCTGTCTTCATTTATAACAACAATATAGTTTCATACAATATTTCTTAATGTATGTCACAGGGTGAGAAAATTGTGCAGCCAAACCGGGGCTCGAACCCGGGGCCTTTCGCTTACAGGGCGAATGCTCTTACCGAATGAGCTACCGGGCCGCTTACACATAATACTTCCCAATTGTGAACTAAGTCCGAACCGTGACATACTCCCCCACCATATTGAAATTCGTCCTCGAATTTCGTACGGGTTAAGAGAACAAGGTAAACATGATCTCGAAGTATATATCCAGTCACAGCCCCACGTTGGGCGCCAAATGTCACAGGGTGAGAAAATTGTGCAGCCAGACCGGGGCTCGAACCCGGGGCCTTTCGCTTACAGGGCGAATGCTCTACCGACTGAGCTACCGGGCCGCTTACACATATTCTCCCCAATTGTGAACTAAGTCCGAACCGTGACATACTCCCCCACCATATTGAAATTCGTCCTCGAATTTCGTACGGGTTAAGAGAACAAGGTAAACGTGATCTCGAAGTATATATCCAGTCACAGTCCCACGTTGGGCGCCAAATGTCACAGGGTGAGAAAATTGTGCAGCCAGACCGGGGCTCGAACCCGGGGCCTTTCGCTTACAGGGCGAATGCTCTACCGACTGAGCTACCGGGCCGCTTACACATATTCTCCCCAATTGTGAACTAACTCCGAACTGTGACATGTATGAAGATTGTTTCTGTAAACTCAAGGTTTTCATAGCAATATTTAACCAATATCCATGGTTGTAAGTTTGTGCTAATACAATACACATGGATAATACTTTTAGAAAATAAAACTGAAAATCATAAGATGCATTTGTTTAAATTTCTATGGTCAGAAAACACAAAACGTACCATTAAAAACAACAGAAATTCCAACTAATAGTAAATTTCTATTCGTTTTAGCAAATTCGATTGCCATGGTAACCATTTTTTATGACAAATATTTGTTACTTTTTACGTGATACAATATGTTTTTGTTGAGTCATTTGGTGTTTTTCATGAATAAAAAGCATAAAATACTTTCATTTGTGCTGTTTTATTATGTTGTTCATCTTCTTCCAATTATGGGTCTTGACAGCAAAATAAATGCATTTGCAACAAACAGTGGGTGTTTTAAATTCACGAAATACCCCAAAAGAATTAGCGGATGAAACTGAAACTTATGTGGTAATATTTCTGAGATATTGTTCTGTAAGTGAAAATGTGATTTTTCCTCAAAAAGCAGTATTTTCGCTTTCAATGACACATATTTTACGTACTTATCAAACTTATAAGACGGGGATCTATCGTCTGCTGCAACTTTGACTTTATTCAAGAAATCAACATTAATAGGTATATAATAAAAAAGAAATAACTTACTATATCCTGTAGCGTACCGTCAACAAACTTTGCTTGTCCGAAATAATGATCGCTTTGATTTGACGCAACTTTATAGAGGTCAATTTCAGGTTCTCTATATAATACTTACTTATCAAACTTATGAGACGGGGATCCATCGTCTGCTGCAATTAGTGCTTTATTAAAGAATTCAGTCTCTTTCTGACAGTCTAAGTGCGAGTCTCTAGTTGTGTTTAACATTTTTTTGTGCTCGAGCCCTTTTATTGGCCTATTGCGTTTATTGCCACGAGCTTATTTTGGGCCTATATTAATACGTTTTGGAATTTTAGTTATGCATGAAAAATATACGTATGACCGAAACGTGGGAATTTATCATAACTGCCGTTAAGACTTGCATGGACCGTATCTGGCATTAAGTACATCGACGTCATTGTCGTTTGCTGGCGGAGCGCCATTTTTACAACAGTTTGGTGCGCAATTTGCGATATATTGCTAAAGCTGTATGTATGCGTTGCCGTCAAGATTCTACGCTTTTTATGCAACTGTTTATGAAAGCAGTACTTGTGGATGAAGCCGTAAGCATAATGATGTGGAAAGAGTATAACAAAAAAAAAGTAATAATTTTAAGATTTCAGGCATATTACTGTTTATTTACTATTTACTGTATTCAGTTCAAAACTATTTTATCACATTGGACACAAACGATAGATCACGTTAACAACTAAAGTTCTGCCCCGGAAATGAAACCGATGCAAATCCAAGTTTAACATATGTTAATTGCATTATATTAATATTGTATATATGTCAATATCTGCTGGTTACCTCGAACCTCTTTACATCTGATAACTGTTCTATTGTGTATTCATTAAGTTCATTTGAGACAATATATCGAACGGCATACGGTCAAAGCCTGAAAGTTAGTGATGAAATGGATTGAGTGAAGTCAATCCTGAGAATGCATGGCAATAAGTATAGCAACATCGGACAATGCATATTCTAAACTAGGAAATACAAATGCAATATTTAGTGGGGGGAAAACCACAAAATCATAAAATATGTATTATATTTTGATTTATGTTATTGCTCTAAACCAAAGATATATTGCTTAGTTATGTTTTATATATATTGAATGATACTGGGGACGATTTTCACTATTTCTGTAAATAAACGTTCTCCGATTCTCAAATAAAATGATCCAACGGGTAAACAAAACACGTTTTGATATCTGAATGATCATTTTAAATAAGTTAAATTGATAAGTGTAGTGATATTTTATTATAAATATCAATTGCAAGTCTTAAAGTTTTGCTGTGCCTTACAATTTATTATTGTTTCATATAAACTGTGGTGGTTTGATTGTTAGTAAACTTGTCGAAAGCTGTTTGTAGTATGCAACAAATAGAACAGTGTATTCCAACGGAAAACTTGCTCGTTTCTCAAAATTGCAGTCTGCTGAAATGTTGAGGGTACAGTTGTTGTTGACGACAATTGCCTTATAAATATAAGACAGCTAAGAAGGTATTTGGTTGGTTCACATCAAATCAGTTGTATCTATCAACGTGCGCAATGTTAATCAACGGGCCTTAACTAAGTAGAGGACATATTTTGAGTGGATATTGAATATGTATCAACGAAAAGTGAAACTTGTATTAATTTGAGATGATGATGAAATATGCAATATCTTATAGTCCTTATCCACTCAAAACAAACACAATTTTTACATTATGCTATTTAAAGAAAACAATTGACGCTAAATCATGTACATGTACAAAATAGTTCCGGAAGACTTCTATCACCACACTGTGACTGTTGTGATATCTTATATATTATCGTCACACTCAGAATGATAAAATATGAACATATTTCACTGATAGAATACAGTATTTTATTAGTTAGCATAACGTAAGGTGGTATTATTGAGATATCTGTAAATTGGGAATCGAAATATCACATAAATGATATACATTTGCAGCATGTATATACAAACAAAAATAATATCAAACAGGGAATGCCACGTACCAAAAACGCAGCCTCCCAAAACGAACCCCACAGCACCCAGAAGTGCACACCACAAACACACACACACACACACACACACACACACACACACACACACACACACACACGACACACACACACACACAATCATGTACACACACACATATACACCACCAACACACACTAGCATACAAAGCAAACACACGAGGACAAAACGAACAATTAAAGGAACACAGTAGGGCACCGCCTTGGAACGGCCAGTGGCAAAAACACCACCGGGGAGCTTAAACCGGTTTATGGTGCGCACCCAACCTCACTCTTACCCCCACCATGTTCCAAAGTCACAGGACAGTGTAAATAAAAGTAATCCCTGCTAGGTGAATCTCTAACACACGCAATGGAAACAAAAGGCATGGTATGTAAAACACAAAAATGCTCGTGTATAAATATATAAAAAGCAAACCTTGAGAACCAAAAAACGTATGTACTCAATGCCTTTGCAGAAGGCAGAGCACCAAGAGAAACACCCTTAAGGGCCCGACGACAAGTTTGATTTCTCTATTTAGAGAATCCTCGTAAAGACTATATAGTTGTATCTGTAACTTCATCTCGGTGACAAACAAACTGTAACACATTTTCTGAATGGCAGAGTTGTTTTCTGCTTTGACAACTGTTTACTTTTTATTGCTTTGAAAATTTGACAGCATTATAAAAGACGTTCTTAAGCTGTGTAGCGCTCATACTGTAGTAAGCCTTTCCAAGAAATAGGCAAGATATATGGACTGCCCACCATGTCAGTGTTATATAACTTTGGACATTTTAGCAATGAATAAGGCTCCATACCATTCTTAAACTTGGGTATAAGTCACATGTTACATTCAGCCATGATAAATGGTCGCGTCAGTACGGCTTGGAGTTGTCGGGATGTCGAGGTTCCAAGTTTGTTAGTACAATGTATTGACATTCACCTTCGATACAGGGATGTTAAGCAGTGATATGTGGACAATTTTGTTTCTTTACAAAATTGTTACCGTGTTTCGTCTATTGGCAGATTAACAATAAGCTGTACTAGACAATTACAAGCAGCTGATTTGGTGTACTAGGTTCAACACAGAGCGGGTCATTCAAATTTGTGACAGTTCACGGACGACTGATCATTATGGCTGCAGCTTCACACATGAAGGTGCTGAGGGCTTCGTCATCTAACTGTGACCCATTTTGTAACATTGGGGCAGATAATATGTTGCAAACAGAGCGTATTTGACGCTTCCAGATGTCACCCATGTGACTAGCAGAGGGCACATTCATCTGCAACTGAAAATCACACGCACCATTTAGAAGAAATCTATTGATCTCATCAACGTCCATCTCAGATAGAGCATCTTTGAGCTCATGCTCTTCTCCCACGACATTCATACCACGATCGGACCTTATAAGACGTACTGGACCACGAATTGACAAGAAGCGACGATGAGCATTTATAAACCAAATTGTACCTAAAGAGTCTACTACATTCTACATGTACCCCTCTTCAGGTCAGACATGAAAAAATAACACCATATTGTAGAAAAGTTCCTTTCTAGCTTCCCTTACAATAATGGTCCAACGTAATCTACACAAGAATAAGTGAATGTAGGTGCTGGTTCAACTCTATCAGAAGGTAAGTCGGCCATCTTCTGATCCTGCAAAGAGCCTCTGAGTTTACGACAAACTAAGCAACGATATATCATGTATGAAACAGCAGAGCTGTATCCCAACATCCAAAAACCATTTGACCTGAGTTCACTAACAGTCATCTAACGACCCGGATGCTTAATGCTTAAGAACTAGACTGGTAATATTACTCTTCCTAGGTAAGATGACCGAGTGCTTCTCACTTAAAGTATACTGCGAAATTTGAAAGACGCCCGCCAACTCTTATGATATATTCTCCATCAATATATGGATCTAGCTCAAAAATAGGAGACTGTGAGATTGATTAGAGTCTTTACTCTTGGGCACGGCTGCTACATAAGACAACAATTCATTCTCATTGTGAAACGCATCTCTTAACACGAACTTTATGATTTCCATGTCAGCTCTGTGAACCTCTGCTACCTGAACTGGCAGATAATCATTTAGCTTCAATTTCACATCATCTTTAGACAATATGTTGTGACACCATATTATGCATCTTGGGACAAGCATGTCCTTGAACCTAAGACAAACCGCGATTGCTGTCTTGGTACAATTCCTCTTTGAAAAATCAACAATTCGTTTAAAAATACTAGGCATAGGGCATGCGACATTAGAAGCATGCACCAAGGGCTTCTTAACTTCAGTTGGAGATAACTTTTTAATATCGGAGTCGTCATTCAGAGCTGGTATATTAGGCTCGCATAAGAATTTTGGACCCTTGGACCAAGTAGACTCCAACAGTTATTATGTCCTGAACTCTTTTGGCAACAAACACGTGGAATCTACGGACGTCGTTTGATATATAATCTAATACCACGATTATCTGTCCAATACAAATTCTCAATATGATCTATATCTAGTTCAAACTGAAACAAGTTACTGACTTTGACTAAAACAACAACCGCATTAAGTTCTAGACGGGGTATTGTTACTTGTTTCAAGGGTGTAACTCCTGATTTGCCAAACAATAACGAACAGTGTGCACGATTTTCAGAGTATATTAATCTTTGATGTGAACATTGGCTATAACCCTTGGTGCTAGCATTGTGAGCTCTAAGATATCAAATAAATGCTATAAAATACAGCAATTCAGTAAATCATTGATGCATGCTATATGAACACTAAAAATAGCATCAAAAATGATGTTACAAAAACCTCTTTGCCTCTTAAGAAAACTCTAAAAATGCAATTAACGATTTTACCTCGAAAAACGTTGCAAATAGCGTAAGGGAGATTACCAAGGATTTGTACTGAGTGCATTCAACCCAATGAATAAGGCGAGTACGAAACCTGACTGCACTAACAGCTATAACATACAGAACCAATTTGTTTTAAAATAGCATTTACACAAGCAATTCAATCACGGTACCACAAGACATATCTTGCGTGAAGGATTGCTTACTGTATCTCTACCAAGATTGTTCAAATCAAGACCCAAGGGTTAAAAGTTAGGCTACAGGGACGTCTCTGGATTTGACACTCTTACATTTAAAAAGGAATCTAGGATTGGGCCTTATGAATTATTTCCATGTTTTGGGTATTCAGGTTGTCTAATTAGGTCAACATTTTAAAAGCATTTTTTCATGTTCTTTCCAGTATATTTAAGCAATTAAAAATGTTTTGTCTTTTGAACACCTCATTTGCTCATGTTGCAGTATCTTAACATTTGACGACTGATAAAAAACAGTTTTCCTATGTTTAATAATGAAGTCATTTCTCTGTGCATTCATGTGTTTCTATTGATTTTCTAATTTGATTTGTTTATGTCTAATCATTGATTTTATCATTCATTTCAGGACATCAAATTTTAATTTATAGGGAAAACTTCAAAATTTGTCTTGTCTTAAACTACAACGCCAGTTATATAATTAAGCATTGTACACTGGACCACTATGTATATTGTTCAAATCAGGACACCCCGGTTGATGCTTAACCCTTTTTCAACACCATTGTTGACCTTGTATTATAGCCAGTGACAGCCAGATGAGCGATAAAGGACCATCTTGGCCCTCCTGTTTAAATAATGTTTCATATATTGAACACCTTATTTGATCATTTTTGCGATATTTTGAAACGTTTTGACTGTTGACTAAGATTTGTCTTTGATAGATGCTCATGCTATTACCACAATATTGATATGGGACAGACTGGGGGAGTACTCCATTTAATATAGCGAGATGTTTTGTACAGAGGTGATTTCCTTGTGTTGTATTAGTTTTTATTTATTTCCCAGTTTGATTTGTTCATTTGTGAACATTTTGATTTCATATACATTGTAAGATATCAAAACATAGTATTAATTGATGTTTGTCACTTTATATACACAGTCCCTGACTTAAATTTCGATGAAAATGTAACAGACATATGCAATCTGCGTTGACAATAATTATTACGAAAATGCCCAAGAAAAGGAAAGAACCTGGTGATGAGAAATCTCAATATATAAGTGTTTTATATGATCATTCCCTAGAAGACAAGAATGTACTGAGATTGACTAGTTTTATTATGCTTAAACCAAGAATGTTACAGACAAAGTTATTATAAAAGAGTTGCAAAAGGATGTATCAGATCATTATGCAGTGTCTATACACTATCTGGTTGAAACCAGAAAACACGCAGACAATATTGAGGCGAAGAATACGAGGATAAACCGGGACAAGCTTGATCAAGATCTATACATAGCAAGGTTAGACAATGGTATTTCTCATATAGTGGGAGACTCTGAAAAAATAACTATAGATATATGCCACCTCCTTAGTGATGCAGCAATAAAAAGCCCTCAACCAAGAGAACGATTTAATGTAAAACCGAAACTGAAAGAATGGAACGAAGATATATCGAAAAGTACTATAGAGGTCAGAGAAAATCATTAAGAATGGATCGCCAAAGGCAAACAAAGTGATCCGGAAAATCTAATATTAAAGAAGAAACACTACTTAAAACAGCTGCGTAACAAAATTAGATTTGCTACGGTCAAGCAGTCTACGAAAGAAAAAGAAGAAATCACAAATGCTAGAACGCATGACACTCAACTTTTTCATAAACATTTACTGATAAGGAAACAAAGAAAAACTGCCAAATCGGACTCCTGACACCAGTATTCAATTAAAAAGGGACTAGAAATGATTCTAGATATCATAGCGGAATACCGTAATTTCCGGACAATAGGCCGCTTCACTGAATTGGCCGTACCCCTACAGTTCTACGATTAAAAAAAAATGAACCGTGGCCCATACCCCGAATATGATGCATATATCAATTCGTTTAAAATGAGTCGCGGCTTTTTGTGTGACATTTACGGTATGATTAATCACTCCCGCTGATCTGTGGATATACGGTTAACGATAGTTAATTTACACATAAACGCTAAAAGGTTTAGAAAGCATTGGTGAACTGTTTTCAAACAGCGTATAAACCTACAATTCCCACTATGTGTACTTACAATACCAATTTAGAAATAAAATGTCGTATAGGCCGCTTGGAAATACCAATTTCATATAGGCCGCTTTGCCGCATAGGTCGCATATCTTTCTCTCCGTCTCGCTCGAGACGAAAATGCCTCTTTTTCATACGTATATGCAGTGGCCTCTTCTCTGGAAATTACGGTAACAGTTTTACCAGCGATACGTAAATTATTTGAATCTATACTGAAAGCGAGACTCCAACCTTTAATTGAAAAAAGTCACTGTTCATTACAAAAAGGATTTACTGCTAGATCATCACCTTAGAATGCTGCTCTACTACTAGAAGAGTGTTACAGAGATTGTAAAGATGAAAAAACACCATTACAACAGTGTAACTTGATGCAAACGCAGCCTTCGACGTAGTGAATCATAACAATCTTATGAGACGTCTATATTATATCGGTGTAAAAAATACACATTGTAGCTTAATAAACAATCTACATTCAAATGCATAAACGTCAGTTAAATGGAATGGAAACGTGTCTGAAGCAAAGTGGGATAATGAGTGCGGACCTCCACAAAGGGTATGTCGATCCATTACTACTGTACGATACTCAATTTACTCGCATGAACAGTCAACGCCAATCAAAAGAGCTGGATGGACCAGTTTACTTTACGGGTATTGTGCGGGCCTGATTATTTATTTTTAGAATATTGAAAGTTTTTAAGCAATGGCCTTTATACTGTAGTCTTTGTTTGACGAGTTTCCGAATGCGGTACGAAGCCTGTCGTTGAAATTAAATGTACGGGAAATTGACAATTGCTTATAACTATTAATACATGTACTAATAATTATTACACAAAAACAATTTTAAACAGCAACGTCCACATTCGTGCACATTTTCGGTCCTCAAATAGGCCCGCAGAATTCCGCACAATAAACACTTAACGGAAGCTGCAAAAGATGGTGGCAGAAATGTTGAAATCTGATCGTTCGATGTAAACAGGTGAATATTTGTAATGGTAAGCATAGATATTGTGTACATGTTGTTACATAAATAAAATAAAATGTAATTGTAGTGGCGCTATGAGTTTAAAGGGTTGTCACCACGTAAATGTACAAACTAGATTTCCATTCATTTGTCTTAAGTTAAAAAAAACCCACTATATTAAACTGGTATTATCTTGTTCTTTATTCTGGAACAAAAAAAATAAGCTGCATAATAGCCTAATTATTTGGTCTGTCATAGATATTCATAGCTTATGTTTATTGTATTGCCTATTGTAGTTCTGGCTTCCATAACTTAGCATTGAATCCGACAAGTACCTACGAGTTTGTGTTTTTAAATATGATTTACAGCTAGGTACTTGTAAAACATGTGTCCAAATTCTATGCAAGTTTCTCCAGAGGTATTCCCGTGCACATAGAAGCAAAGATATTTGGCAAAAAAATGCATTACTGTCACAATCCTGCTGAAAAACTTGAACAAATATCTCAAATTCTCAGTAGCCAATAATAAATTTGTAAATAAATGTTTTAGTTCAAGTTGACATTGTTAATTTGAACTCCCTTGTAATTTTATGTCTGATTTCATTACCTTCATGGCAACCTAAATTATGGTATCATATAGAGCTATATATTGAGGTTTAATAACGTTAGTACCATCTCATTCCTAAACAGTATCATTCGACTTTGAATTATTACAACTGTGTTCAAAAAGAGAAATGAGAAAGTATATTACCATTGAAGGATAAGTGTGTGTACTGAGACAAGCATTCAGAGAGTAAGCTTTCCTGTGTTTTGTCCTCAGTTCCTTTAACACCACTGCATTGACTTCGATAAGGATACCAGTCCAATTGCGGTATCGTTCAAGAAATAAGGTATTCGAGTGTTGTTCTCCTGTACGTGCACCACATTCAATGAAAAAGCCGTTTGTCTGAAAATATAGCAAATCAAAAACGCGTCATTTTCTAATTATTATTAAAACATATCAAACATATTGGAACATTTTACTTTATTGTTCTTGCTGTTCAATTGTAATTACCGACTTTTTTCAAAGAGGTAAAGAACACGTCTTTATACAAAATTTCTAAGATTGTTTCAGATTGGACATTTAGTCCAATAATTACAAAATAAATGTTATTGATATGTTGTGATAATTGTTTAATTTCTTATTTCCCGTTGTTTGTTTGTTAAAGTCATTACTTAATGATCAAACAATCAAAATGTTTTGATCACAATTAAGTATCTACTTCAGATTTATAGTATAAATTGTTGCTTTTCTTTAAGTGTTATTCTGAGCAACCCGTTTTTATATTTAACTAGAAAACTGATTTTCATTTGTTTTCACTTTTTATATGACGTAAATTATGCCTCTATGTATAACATGATCAAAGTGATTATTTATCTAATTATCAAAATTCAGTCTTTTATCACGTTTTTCAAAACAGAAATAAAAATATTGATCTTGATCTCGAATGTTCTGCCTTTGAAAATGAAATGTTTATAGAAATATCAAAGCCGATGGCACATTATTTTTATTTTCGATTTCAGTTTTTAACTTGATTTTCAGTTTTAATTAATTCTATGAAAGAAGCAAAATATGTCGTGTATTCATACAGGAAACTGATGCACGCGTTTTTAAATAATATAGGGGATTCATGTTTTTGCCTGTGATATAGGAAATATTTGCAAACGTCCATGTGATTACTCCTCTAATGTCGCTGTATATTCCCTGGAATGACATCGTGTTGTACTCAAGGTCATTCTTTGCTATTGTTTTCTTTATTTATTGTGTATGGTACTATAAACGTATACGTTTGTGTTTATGTACGCGCGTGCGTGTTCATGTGTGCATGTAAGGGGATATTGAAATTGTAGAACAGGTTGATCAAGATATAGTGAAGACATCTGCCAGACTGAAAATAGTACCAAACACTTGTATAATATGTGTAGTGACTTCTATGTGAAACCACTGTTTTGTCTGACACTAAAGTAACAGAATATACGCCCTTACTTATCATATATTCAATATTTGGCCGAATAATAAGGTAACGAAATACTTGTGTACAAGTTTGTTGTCTTTCTAATATTTTATTACTAAAAGTTTGACGTGATACCACAAGGGAAATGAATGTGATGTGTAAATGGATTCAAAGGTGTTTAAAGTACCAAGTTATAATTCGAAATGGACACATTCTATAAAACAAATTGTGTTTCAGATATTCCTAATCCCTGAATGGAAATAAAATCACGAAAATTAGAATCAGCGAATATTTAGAATAATATTTCGCATTCCCGTGTTTCTATGTTCAGTTTGCATACCGCTGTCTGCATAAATTGTATACGCCCTAATATTTTATGTAAAAAAAACAACAAAAATAATATCAAACAGGGAATGCAACATCAATATCGAGAGTAGCGATAATTATCAGTATCCTGCGGGTGCAATACTTGTCTTCGTCCCTATTACGTAACACATCTTATAGCACATTGTCTAAAATAAACTGTATAACTATCATAACAAATGAGGTGTGTTGTATTTACTTGAAATCAATATAAGGACATATGTTAAATACTACCATATGTATTATACAAGGTTACTTACCAATCAAACGTTTGAGACTTGTAAAACCTAGCTTTGCGGACGTTCACACATTCAATCAATGTTTATATTGATACTTATTATATAGTTTATCAACAACAAATAACAGAGCATGTATAGCGCTGTTACACAGTGATCCACATTTGCTTATGAAACGTAAGGAAAATAAAAAATCAAGTTTTTTATGATCGCAAAAATTAGATTCACTGTAATTAGATCAGGACAAAAATCGCAGAAAATGTTGTATGCAAAGCCGAAAATATTGTAGAATTTAATCAAATACTAAGCATTGTTAAATATTTTGCTGTTGATAATAAATGTCATCTAATATAATACTAATCAAACACATCAACAACGGCGCTTGAAGTGTTGTTCGCTATACACCAATCATTCTTTACAAACTTTAAACGAGATTTTACGCAAGCTGACCCGGTACAAAGATTTAAGGTCAACATTCTCGATTTGCAGCTGACGTTCATTTTTCAACGTTTCCAATGCTCCATATCGCCTCTATCTTTTTGTTTTCGTATTTGTAGAATCCGGTAGAGCCCCTTTTCTAGCTAAGAAAAAGTTGAAGAAATTATTTTCAAATAGCACATCAAAACAAAAATTGTTGTTGAAAAGAGAACACAAATAATTTGCAAATTATTCAACAAAAGGAAGCATAAGCATATTTACTCCAACTACTTCTTTTTATAAGGTCTTGTAGAAACTTTGTGCACCTAGTGACTGCACTATTATTGCTTACCAATGTTGATGGTTTTATTGAACTCATTTGGAATCAGCACGTAAAATTGACTTTTATGTTTCACGTTATAAACGTCTAAAATGAGTTCGCTTTGAAATTTAATACTTTAGTTAGTGATGTTTAAATTTACAATGCTTCAATAATAATAAAAATAACATTTATAATTCAATATCCTAGCTTTTAGTACATTTAAAACATATGAATCCGAACAATACGAATTGAGGTGCACATTTTCACACAGCTCTCCGTGTTGATTTTTCGGAACGTTATTTTTTAAATCATGCCTATTTTTGATGAATAGCTATTCGGGCATTACTCAACAGCCCTTTGACAGTTTTTTCTTCCGGTCTTGACGTCATTTGATATTATTTCCTGGACATCACATGATTTTTCTCAGATACAAATTTAAGCGGTTGATGAATATAATTAACCAACAAAATATATCTTAGGAAAAACGGATTTTCATGTTTGTACTCATTCAACATTATTTTCATTTTCTTCGTTGCTTTTTACATCAGGTACTATCTTGAAACTTATTTGAACACACCATTTATACCACTGAAATGAGGCTTTTATTACAAACAAAATGATATATACATGTATGCATTCACTTTTCAAAACAACACTATGATAGCTGATATTTAGTAAGTGCATTTGTCGCTCTTGTTAGATATAGCGAACATATTTTCATGCCCCATAGTTTCTAAAATCGTAGTGTACTTTAGTGGTGCCTTCAAACCAAAACCCCCACCATTATTTTGAAAATATTACACAAATTGCTTTGTTTATTTTCCCTTCTGTTGTTGATTATAAGATTTATTTTTACATTGTATGTTTTAATGACCTGTAAGCTGGTCATTATATCGGAATACTGTTTTCCTAAATCGTAGACATATATCTTTTTCGGTTTGAACATCAACAAAATCATGTATCCCCTCCAACAATAAAAATGCAGCAACAAACGAAAGTAACCATATGAATGGATAATAGGTTTTCCTTTTTTTAAAGTCCATTTTCACTCATTTACGACAATGAATGTTAATGAAGATTAATCATAGACAGTTGATCACACATGTATTTTTTAATATATTATGCTTTTTATCCAGTTTGATATTAATCACTGATGTAGTATCGTAACTGTTAGCACATGTAAAAAAGAGAAACACGGCAATCGATCGATCGATTCCAAAATAATGTACAATGTATGTTTCTGATCATTTTTAGAAATGATTCGCTTCTTTCGAACAAATGTGTCATTTGAGTATGAAAAATGTTCTTTGAAATTTGGCAAATTATTTTTAAATCAATCGCTGTGTAAAATGAGATTAAGAAACAAACAAAAACTTTTAAGCAAAACCTTTCCTTAGAAACGGTGGGTTTTTTCCGTTAGAACGCAAAATCTGAATTGTTTAATAACAATTGCATAACTTGTAGTACGATGAAATTACAAAGCACAATGTTTAACCTTTAGTTTTATTTTTCATAAAAAACTATTTGTTTTTGCAGTCATTATTTTCCAACAAACATTAAAAGCACGTGTCTGAGATCCTGGAATCTCTGCAATGATATCTTCCAAATTACCTCTTGGAATGTGTAGTTTTCGTAGAGTCCTATCAAGTTGGAAATGGCTATCGAACGCCTCTGGCAGAATTTCTTCTGGTTCTGGATTTACACTATGTACCTCTTCTACGTTATCAGGCACTGGAAAATTGTCTAGCCAATAACGTCGTTCATCATCGGCTAATGTTGCAGTAATTAACAAAACTGACTTCCAGTGAATCAAGATGGCAGGTGAACTTGGTGGTTCCAATGTAAAGTTGGCTGGAACAGGGACCCGAAGAAAGGCACACAGTTGTCTCATAGCTTCTGCCTGAGTAGTAGAGACACTGGTATTGTCTGCTACAGTTAGTACTTTCTGGATTGCCATGAAAGAAACCAGTTCATCCAGATATGCTGGTCTGCCTAAAAGCCATCTAGCCGCTTGATTTAGAGCATTTCTTCTACCACGCAGTACTTGTTCGTCGTCAGGCTTATTTTGAGTGAGGTTGGGTGCGCACCATAAACCGGTTTAAGCTCCCCAGTGGTGTTTTTGCCACTGACCGTTCCAAGGCGGTGCCCCACTGTGTTCCTTTAATTGTTCGTTGTTTTGTCCTCGTGTGTTTGCTTTGTATGCTAGTGTGTGTTGGTAGTGTATATGTGTGTGTGTACATGATTGTGTGTGTGTGTCGTGTGCGTGTGTGTGTGTGTGTGTGTTGGTGGTGTGCACTTCTGGGTGCTGTGGGGTTCGTTTTGGGGAGGCTGCGTTTTTGGTACGTGGCATTCCCTGTTTGATATTATTTTTGTTTTTAAGCGATTCCTTGAAAATTCCGGGAATATGAATCTCAAAGGCATGAACCTTCATGTAGGACGTTGTTTCCAAACAATCTGGAACCAAACACTTCCTCCTGCTTTCCCTCGAATTTCGGATGTCTTTGACCGTTTCTTTCCCCTGACGCAAAACCTCATCAGTCTTTGACTTCTTATGAACAGTTGTGGAAATAGTAAGAGACAGGGCTTCAGTTGCTGTCCTCTTACCAAGCTGAAGCTGCTTTCGGTCCACTGTAACTGTACGTTTGATTTCAGAGATAGACGAAGCTTGTCTCTGGGACGCAGAGATAGTGTTTCTCTTCTTGAGGTATGTTGTCTGTACTGCTCTACCTGTCGTCTGGATTGTAGAGCTGGAAGCCCTTTCATACGGACTTTGACTTTGGAGAGCTTAGAAGCTCTTCGTCAAGCTCCAAGTTTTCTGGATTATAATCCTGGGATATAACTACAAGACGGTCTCGGAGTTTCCACACATGTGTTGAGATCTAGTCCCTGTCTGCTACACAATACGTATCCATAGCTTTGGAAGCTTCTTTAAGCCAATGTATATGTAGCTTCTTGTTACAACTGTTTCTTAACTTCTCTTTGACGAGGTTGACCATCTTGAGTAGAGACTCAAGTAGCTCCTTTGACTTGTCATAACCTCCTACGTATCTTGGGCAAAGAGAAATATTTTTAACAAATATTTCCGCAGGCCTAAACACGCGATATCCTAACAGGTATTCATCCACTTCATCTTGGAAGTCTTTTTCCCTTCGTCCATAATGATGATCTGAAACAAAAAGCAAAGATATAACTTCTGTACATTCCGTTTCCTTTCACTGTCTCTTGTCCTTGCATGTTTTACATCGGTACTTGTCAATGTCAAGAGCATCAGTGGCGGTGATGTTATCGCAAGATCCGTGGTGAGCAGAGCTTGCGAGATTTTCCTTTATGAGCTGCTGTCCCGCGGTTTTGTTTGCTTTTTGTATTGTCTGTAGAAGATTGGCTACATATTCACCATATTCTTCTGACTTTTCTGCCCTGGCATTGGGAAACATTTGCTGTGCTGAAGTATTTACTTCTCTCCCCAACATTAACTTGTTTGGTGTGAACCCGGTGCTTCTGTTTACTGACGCCCTGATTGCCATGGCAATCTGTTGAACATTTTTATCCCAGTTGTCTTGTGATTTACCAATAAAACATCTGAAAGCATCCATTAAAGTGCGATTAAAACGTTCAACTTGACCGTTGCTGGCTAGCCTGTATGGCGTTGTTTTTGATTTGTGAATGTGTAGCGCTTTGCATAAGGTCTCGAACAACTGGCTTTCGAAGTTTCGCCCTTGATCTGTGAAAATGTGGAAAAGAAAACCGAAGCGCGCGAAGAAGTTGTCGATGGCAATTGTGCTGTAATTTCATCCCTTTGCGATGGTAAAGGTACACATTCGACCCATTTGGTAAACTGGTCCACCATCATTAAACAATGCTCATTCCCATTGGCTGTCTTGGGTAATGGTCCAATAAAATATATGTGCACACGTTCCAAAGGTGCTCCAGCATGGAATGCTGTCAATGGAACTCTTCCATATGTCTTGTGCTTTTTATACTTGTTGCACACATCAAAGGATATGACACGTCTTTGGAAAAACGAACCCAGAAAAACTTTTCTTTCAGTTTGGCTTTAGTTCTAGTTATTCCTTAGTGTCCGGCAGACGGCATATCATGATGCCACAGTAAAGCTTGTTTTTGCAAACTTACTGGTATTAAAAGCTGAAGGTCTTCGTCTTCTGCTTCCTGATTATTCTGAATAGCACTCCGTCGACCAACCGGAACAACTCTTTATTGAGCAAGTAATGCTTGGCTTCTGGACTCGCTAGGAATATAATTCCTTCTTCTGGTTCTTTCTTGAACTTCAACAAGTCAAGTATTAACGCGAGATTTCCGTCCTCACCCTATTCTTTCTCCAGGTTCTCGAAAGTGGATCCCCAACAGGTTGTCTGTTCTGTGCTCCCTTTCCGAGCTGTTCTCACCGAGCAAACACTTACGAAGCTAGATTGCCCTGATCTCGGTGTAACAATATCGAAATGCGATTCACTCCCGTGTAAACATGTAATGTCTAAGGAAAGGATGCCGTCTGAGGAACTGTATAAAATACTTGTTCTTCCTTCTGTATGGAACTCTTGAATGTATAGTTCACCTGTTCAGAACTCTGCTGAACCTTTTCCTTAACACTTGCTACTGATTCCAAATTTGACTTGCTTTAGTAGATTGCCGTCTTTTCCGTATGCATGGCCAGACCGACCGCGTCGTCTACTTAATCTACGAACTTTATCCATTGCTGATCTGCTCTGGAACAGTAATGGCAACCCCCACATGGTAAATATGTAGGCTTCATGCCAGACACATATGCTGTGAATGGTGTCAGCGTTTCTGGTCTTCTGGAGAGTGCATCGGCATTGCCATGCTTAGCTCCTGGTTTATGTTTTACAATCATGTTCACCTCAATCCAACGAGCAAGCTGACATTGAGGTTCCTTGAACTTCAATAGCCAAGTCAAACTTGAATGATCTGTTCGGACAGTAAATATTCTTCCCAGAAGGTAGTGTCTGAACTGTCTAGTGAACCTTACTATTGCTAATAGTTCCTTTCTTGTGGTGCAGTAGTTCTTTTGCTCAGGAGTTAAAGTGAAACTGCTGAAAGCAATTACCCTTTCTTCTCCGTCATATACTTGTAGAAGTTCTGCACCTATAGCCGTATTCGAAGCGTCTACATCCAGAATAAAGGAATCAGTGGCATTTGGTAAAGCTAATACAGGTGGTGATGTTAATGTTTTCTTCAGTGCTTCAAATGCTTGTTGCTGTTTTTCATCCCACTGGTATTCATGTTTGCCTATCAAGTTGTATAGAGGCTGTGCAAGTTCTGCGAAGTTTTTGATGAACATTCGATGTTAGTTTGCCAGGCCTAAAAATCTCTCAACTTCTTTTGATGTTTTTGGAACTGGCCAATTAGCCACTGTTTATGTATCTTTTGAAGCCATTGCCAACTGATTGCTGCTAACAATTCTCCCTAGGAATTCAACTTTTTGTCTGGAATAGTATACACTTTCTTGGTTTTAGCTTCATTCCATATTTTCTAAAACGCTGTAATGCTTCGGCTATATTCCTTAAGTGGTCCTCAGAACTATTTCCCATTACCAAAATGTCGTCGAGAAAGGCTAGCACTGTTTTCCACGTCAAACCTCTGAGAATAAGGTTAACCACACGTGAAAATGTAGAAGGTGCGAAGCCCATTCTAACATGCTCAAACAGACATACAATGTACTTTGTTAGAAATAATATTTTCTTCCGGTCTTCCTCCTTAATCCGAACTTGCCAATACGCCAAATTAGCATCTAGTTTGGAAAACTAAACACTACCTGAAAGCGTATCCAGACAGTCTTCGACCAACGGTAAAGGAAATGTACCCTTAACGGTGACATTGTTCAGTGCTCTATAGTCTACACACCAGCGCACTGAACCATCACCATAAACCGGTTTAAGCTCCCCAGTGGTGTTTTTGCCACTGACCGTTCCAAGGCGGTGCCCCACTGTGTTCCTTTAATTGTTCGTTTTGTCCTCGTGTGTTTGCTTTGTATGCTAGTGTGTGTTGGTAGTGTATATGTGTGTGTGTACATGATTGTGTGTGTGTGTCGTGTGTGTGTGCGTGTGTGTGTGTGTGTGTGTGTGTGTTGGTGGTGTGCACTTCTGGGTGCTGTGGGGCTCGTTTTGGGGAGGCTGCGTTTTTGGTACGTGGCATTCCCTGTTTGATATTATTTTTTTTTTTTTTTTTTTTTTCTTATCAGAACAGGTGAGGATGCCCATTCCGACGCAGACTCTCTGATGACACCTGCATCTAACATGTTTTTCAGATGACCATTTTCCTCCCCAACAAAACAGGCTGGAGTAGGTCTCATGCGTTGTTTTATTGGTTTGGCATCTCCGATGTCGATCTCGTGTTCAATGACTGTAAAGTTACCCAAGTTGAAATCTTCTTTGGCAAAAACATCCTGGTACTCACAAAGAGGCTTGGCTAACTTCTGACTCTGACCCCCATCTAAGTGCTCTCTAGAAGCTGTAAACAATTCTAGAAGGTGATCTGGTATCTCTGTTTCTATTTGAGCTTTCAAATGATTTGGTGCTTTCTGTGCAACAGGTTTCTGTAAAGAAGGACTGAAAGCCTCTTCCACAGCTTTACTGTTTCCAGCATGACAAACTGGAACTTCCGTCCTGTTCTGCTCATCTGTGCATGAAAAACCCATGTCCTGGTTTGGGCTGTCATGTTCATTTTCCAAGTTGGCCTGAAACTCAAAAGCGTTGGCAATGAGTTTACCCTTCTTTAATGTCTTGTAAGAGTTTGTTGGGTTAACCAAACATACTATAGGCTTGATTCTAGATGATCGGACTATCCTTGGTATCAACACAACGGAACTGGTTACAGTATCATCATGTTCAATGACGTAATCCTCCAGTTGAGTGTCGGTGTTGCATGATAACCGAACAGCTGAGTTTGGTGGAAATACAGTACGTTTGGATAACGTGACTCTTGCAACAACTGCATTGCCGTCTTGGAATCGGATGTTCATAGGTATTCGCTCACCATTCAATAACAGTGTGTCAGATTGCATGTCTAACAACAGGCCTAGATGGTGCAGGGGATCATGTCCTAAGAGCATTTCGTCACTAACTGGTGCAACGTACACTCTCTCTTTGAATACTTGAGAACCCAGTTGTATTCTCAAAGGTGAGGTTATGACACCTTTCATTGCAACTGTGCAGAAGTATGGAATACTCATTTCGTATGCCCTTTGCAGCATTTTCATATGTTTTTCAATCACTTACAATAATCGAGAGCAGTGTGTACCGATGAACTGCAGTGTATATCATAAGTACATGTATATGTTATGAGTACCACCTGCGTTGTTTCAATCATTTTTTTAACGTTGCCACTTGTCAGTTCTCATTCCTTTTAAAAGCAGACTGGCAGAGTAGGTAGAAGTTTGGAAAGAGCGGACAATTTCCTGCTTATAGTAAAATAACAATAATTACGACCATGAGCTGGAAAACTACACAGTGACACTGACTACAACAAGAGATTTGCCTTGCGGTTTTCCTGGAAAACAATCACAATATATTTTTGATTTCTGTGGTGCTGTAGTATTTCTGTGCGACTGGGTGGCGTAAGACCATAGATCAATCTAGTTAGTCATATTCAGGCACATTGTGCATTAGTTGCACAAAGGAGGATTGAAAGCGGACTCAGACAATGAATAAGATGGAGTAAGATAGGGACTACAGCTTTGGAGCATTGAATATAACTTACTGGAATAAAGAAGTGGCCTAATACATTTTAATAGTTCGAGTGACGAAATATTAAAGATCTCATGTTTAAAATGATGATGAAAATAATATTCTTTTGGTGTGAGTGCTGGTCAGAACACAGGGGAATAGTCAACATGAGTAGATGATATAGATTGCAAGAACGTGTTCAGCAATCAGAGTGAATTAAAAAGTTTTAACTAAATGATGTTCTTAGTTCATTAATACTGATGCTTCATTAAAATGAGTGTACATTTCATATTTCAAAATACAACTGCAGTACGAGCCTTGAAATTGCTCTACAAAAGTTTATAACTTTTCAAGAATAAGTCATGTTTAAAGTCCCAGGATCACATTTACAAGTAGCTCTTATTTCATCAAGAAAGATGCCCTGCTGTCAGAAAACAGACAGTATTTTTCTCAATAGTTTTGCAAACAGTAAGAAATGCTTTCTGGCAACTCTTTTTCTGAAAGAAAAAACTTGAATACAAAAAACAAAAGGCATTAGTATGTCAACGTCATGGTTTAAGAGTGAACAGAACATGATTCTATAATTATCCTATCAATACATTTATGTAACTGTAAAAGTACATTTAAGTGATCATGGGGCTTTAATATTCATACAGAAAATACATATGGGTACATTGTATTAAATGTATCCCCGCGTTCATTGCAAAAGGTAGTATTCTTTCAAATTTACAAAAGGTCCATTACATAAAGTAAATAAGAGGCAAGATCACGGTTGTTTTATTTTTTTAGCCATTACGGTATATAATACATATAAATTGGCATGGACCGCCATCTTCATTTAATCATAAACTGCTACCTCTAAGCACCAAAGTGTACTAAGGAATTAAATTGATATTTTCCATGTGCCTAGCCTTAAAATATGTGCAGGGGGATATACCTTATCTCTGGCTAGATTTTTGAAATAGAAAATATCACTTCAAATCCATTAGTGATGTTAATTAACATATTTAGAAAACAAGTCATTAGAGCTGTTACTTAACAGTAACGAATGCCCAAAAAGTGTTGTCTCACAGTTTGTTGACCATCAAGGTGTAGATCAAAGTTTTAACGTGCCTTTCAAAGTTGAAATACATGTCGCAAACACCCCTTTATTCATCAATGCGAGAAGTACGTGGGATGCAAACTATGATTGAGCCATGGACCAAAGTCTATGAATAGCTTCGTGAAAACGAGTCAAATTATAAATAAGTGCTTACAACTGAATAAAGTCAATGAAAATAACAGTTTTTGTATATTAAATATAATTCAATATATTTAATTATACAGGTAATATTGATACTAAAAACAATTTACTGTTCTCAACTTCCAATACAAAAAGGTGAAATGTCAATTTCCTCTTATATAGGTCGGGAAGCACCTGTCTGAAAATAACCATATCTGGTCAGAGGTGTAACTTGTTTAGTTGTTTTGAAAATAACTTCTACAAGTTTTATTTATATTTTACTCAACACTCACAAAAATAACGTCTGCCACGACAAAACGTTCTGAAGTAGGACATTCTTCGGGTCATCTCTGAGACAATTTTGCCAATAAATCCATTATGTCTAACTGAAAAGTCATTACTGTCAGCTATAAAGAAAGAACCTGCATTTCTCTCTGTTATCTAAGGGTATTTGCAGAGATAAATTGCTAGTAATGAAGGCATTCAGGTAAAAATTGAAATTGTTACCTGTACAAGGTTTTTTTCCAGAAATTTTCATTTTTTTGGTCATATCAACTTTCAAGGGAGTGCACTACCATACTGACAACGCAACTCCTGACTGAATTGTACCTTAGTACTTGTTAATTGATGTATACATGTATATCTGCTGTATGAAGTATGTGCTCCTGGTTGTGGGTTTAAGTACGGAGTTAGAAACCTGCGCGTGCAAGCATAGCCGCTATCGCCAAGCATATGATAGCCGGCTGGTATCATACCAGTTTCAAACATGTGTTTCAATCAACTGGTGTTTAGTATACGGCTATCATGGCATGATCCAGGCCAGCGAGCAACAAAATCTACAATTTCACCAAATGCATTAAAGACAAGCTGTGCATTGATGCTGTGACACCCCTTCCTATTGACAAAGGCCTCTTCCTTCTCTGATGGAGCCTGTATCCGGACATGAGTGCCGTCAATCACCCCTACAACCTTAGGGAAACCTGCTATTCTATGAAATTGCTGAGCTTGTTTGTCCAGGTCAACTACATTTATTGGAACGTCTATGAACCTTTGAATAAAATCTGGTGAACTGAGTTCCATAATTTCCTGTGAATGGCTTTAGAGACTGTTGACTGGCCAAAATGATGTATGTCACCAAGACTTTACTGAACCTCTCCAGTTGCCAGAAATCTCAAAGTGATAAGTAATTTCTCTATAACCGAGAACTATTATGTCTGCCTGTATGAGGCTGCATACCTGTCATCAAAGTTTCTAGATACTGAATTTCATCTCAGTCAAATATATGTCTCCTTTTAATTTCCATGTTTGTCAAGCCTTATAAAATGTTAGGTCTCACTGTCATACCTGAAGGAAATGTAAAAATTTAAGTAATATACATGTTTTAGAATTGCAGTCAGACAAAGTATTCATAGCAAAATGACCTGGCACAAGTTTCATTAGAAATTTTCATGGGACATTTGAGTAACTTTGAAGAATTTCCATGTTTACATGTGAATAGTCTTTGATTTATATTTAAATTGCACTGTATCAAAATGTTCAAATTGTATTCTATTTTTTATATTATGTTTTAATTTTTAAAATTTTGAATATTGTAAACAAAGAACAATAATTACAAATGTAAATGTTTTATATATAAGTTTACCAAATATTGTCCATCAATTTTGAAAAATGGTATCCCATTTATAATGGCCACTTTCAGTTAGACCTTTGTAGGGCAGTATAGACAAGTTCCCGTATAGATAAGTGTCACTGTAGTGTGTGTGTGTGTTGGTGGTGTGCACTTCTGGGTGCTGTGGGGCTCGTTTTGGGGAGGCTGCGTTTTTGGTACGTGGCTTTCCCTGTTTGATATTATTTTTTTTTTTTCACTGTAGTATCAATACCATAAACTTTTTTTTTCAAGTTTGTAAGTGTGTACTATTATTAAACAAACACATGTTTCCATAAATTTTAAGAAACAGATTGAGGTGAGTGTTCTTGTTTTGACTCAGTGATAGATAGTAACACATTTTTATTTCAACTTAGTTGTCCATTAAACGTCTATCGATATCATGTAGAGCCATCAATTTTAACAAAAAATCAAGTTAAGTAAGAATCACCAGTGTAATATCTGTCATACTCTTATACAACATTTTGAACAAAATACATAAATTATTTTCATTTTACCTGTAACTTTGGTGAGATGATAAAATTAATGAAAATGGCCTTGGCATTTTTAAGTTGTTCATGTCCAGTAAAGCAACACATAGCTCTGACATAGACTATGTGAGTGATATATGACCATCATTGAACTTTTATTGTTATATTTAGGAATAATCTATGACTTGGAGTGCTTTATCGAAATTGAAGCATTCCCCGGAGGTGATGTGCCTGGCGGAATAATTCACGAGGGCGAAGCCCGAGTGAATTATTATGCAGACACATTACCGACTGGACATGATTCAATTTCAATAAAGCACTCCAAGCCATAGATTATTTCGATTCTTTTAAGCCGAATTTATGAAAAAAATAGTAACTACTACGGACCGATTGTTTTCCAGTTCGACGGTAATGTGTAAAATAGCATAAATAGTGGCTGTTGGAATTCACTCCCCTATTCGGGCAACCAGTCAAGATATCATACATAACTATATTAAACAAGGCAGTGGCTAGAGTTACGGTACTATTGTTTAATTAACGTTCTTTGTAAACAGAACACGTAAATATGTGCAAGAATATACAACATAATAATGATAGTTCCGATGTTAGCAACATATAAAATTATAACCAAAATGGCGCCTGTGAAATTGTCGTACGTATACAACAGATCAGTTTATTCACGAATAGTGGTAAAATATTTAAGTTTACAATACATTACCATGCATATATTAAAGCAATATACATACCTTTATAAACTTCCGTAACTCTAGCCTTTCCTCTTAGGGTTTTGCTAGAGATACGGAACTTCCGTAACTCTAGACTCGGGGGCTAGAGTTACGGTACCGTAACTCTAGCCACTGCCATTAAACAAACTTATTTTAATTTCATCAGCTTATACATAAAATATAAAAACAACACCTGACTGTGACAGTATGCAGACGACGTCAGATTCAGAACCTAACAAAGCAGACAATCGATTTAAAAGCGAACCGTTAATATGAACTGTACAACGTTTTAACGTAGAGTAATGACGTCAGTGTGATGACGTCAACGTTTTTATTCATTGTTTTGTCTCCAGGAATCAAAACATTGTATGACGTTAATCCTGAATTTTCTTAGCCTTTTTAAAGGAAAACAAGGTGAAGGTATTCTAAAGCTTACTTTACGCAATCAGAAATAATATTTAGGTTCTAAAACACAACTATTTCATATGACTGATGTATTTATACAGATCCTATTTATGTTTCTATTATTCATTTTCTGCGCGGAAGTAAATTAGAAAAGTCGTAAGGAGCTATTTTCTTGTCCGAAACCCCGCCTTCTTTTCCGAGTGCTTTAATCATATTAATGAACTCGAATTGACTATAGAAATATACCATAGGCATATTTGAATAGAATGTAACATTCATTGAAAAAGCAACATCTATGTTGAATAAGGAGAAAATTTATTTGGTGCAGTGATTATGTTAATGTTGTTATCACATTTAGTGATAGGAAAACATTGTTATAACATTATATATTAATTACTCAAGTGTCCAACATAATAAAATAATATATCATTAGAACTGTAATGAAGTTTGTTATTACTCTTAAAGTCCTTGGAGCACTTTAGATGTAAAATTACTTAAGCAAGAAAGATGTCTTTCTGGCGACACTGGTAAATACTTGTATCAAAAATTATATTTACATTGCTTTTTAAATTGAAAGTACATACTATATATATAGTTCAACAATTTCTTCAATAATACTGCCAAAACTAACAGAAATCACTTGATGACAACTCTGTAAGTGAGGAAAGAACACATGTATTTAAGAAACCAAAAATGTAATCAAACTGATTGAATTAAAACTAAATATAAATTATGATAACATAATGTTGCCTTAACTACATAACCCCGACTTTTGAATATTGATATACTGATGGATGGGCAACAAACATCCGCTGATAGTTAACATTCGGCAATTTTATTTATTTTTTTTATACATTTCATGTGCCCGTATGGTCACTTAAGACAGGTTTTACAATAATAATACAAAATGTATATGTATAATTGTATGCGATGGTAAGAATCAAGCTCATAAATGGCACAAAGGCTCTTTTATACTGGAGATAGCCGTGTTTCTTTTAATATTGCATCACCACTTAGTGGCACCTGCATTTTACTCTTTGTTATATTAGAGCAGAGTTACATTCACATTATTTTAGAATTTCCTCTTCCTTTTTTGAAGCTGGCTGCAATGACAAGGCGCAAAATCAACAGGAATTGAAGGAAAAATATACGCTAAAACACTGCTGTAGACATACCATGCCGCTCATAAAGTGTTAAAAGATGACAAAACTATCCAAAGAAAGAATCATGTATATTATGGCTTGGTTTAACTTTAAAACTTGCTGTCAGCCTGTCACTTGATATGCTGAAGGTTATCGCTTTAGTATATGACTGTTTGTTCTGTATGGCATATGTCATGACTGGTGCCAGGATCTTAGAATTGATTTCCAAATTCCAACAAAGAATATCATACCAGGGGCGTAGCTAGGAACACAATTGGATTACTCAAAGTTTTGCTTAAGGGATGGTGTTTGGGCAATTGCCCTCGCAATGTTTTTGAAGCCAAAAATAATGTAAATGATTAGGACGTTTAAACTTATTATTACATTAATAAAACACAAGCTTAACAATTTGATACGGCTAGTGTACCCGAGTGGATATGTGCCCCACTTAAAAATAAGTTCAACATCATTTTTAGGCCATTTAAATTTTTTATTTTGAAAATTAAAAAACTCCTGTGACTGAGTATAGTGGTATGCCTAGCTACGCGCAGGCCTGCGTACCACCTCAATCCAGCACTTGTGACTCCCGTTTTCCCAGTGCTCGATTATAAAGCGCGGTTTGTGATATGATGCTAAAACTATTGTTTTTATTGTCCTGCCCACCATCCAGTGGTGTCATACTAAGCATAACTGCAGACCTGTCTGTACCTAATAAAGAACATCTTGGTTTGGATAGGCTAGATTTTCCCTAGATCCAAACCACAAAAAAACATTCGCCTTTCTACTTTTGAATTTTTGTCAGCTGCGATATGGGAAATTGCCAAAAATAGTAAAATGATCATGCTCTTTAAAGCAACAGTCACGTAGTATTTATCAGACGAAGCTGTACGGCGCTGCAATGGGCAATCCGAATTTGATTATATCCGAAATGCGGTCATAATAATAAACAGCCTGTCATTTAGGGCAAACTAATTTTTCTTCCAGTTCCGTTAGAACAGGTCGTATTTTATTCCTTTCATTTTCACGCTGTCAATTGGTGCTGAACGACACATCTGCTATATAAAATGTTAGGGAGTATTTATTTGGAATCAGCTGTTTTCTGCCGTTTCAAGTTCGCTTGTTTAATCAGAGTTGTCTTTCTTTTTCCAAGCAATCACGTACTATAAGTTTTCCGTAACCCTAACGAAGAATAGACTCACCTTTCACCTGAAAAATCCAAAAGAAGTTAGTAAAATAGTAAAAAAATCTACCAAAAACAGTACACTGAGAAAAATTACTTAGCGACTTAAGGAAGAAGAGGTGCTTCCTTGAATTTAAGGACAAAATATGGCGTACTTAAGAATTTTCTTAAGAAAAAAAGTTTCTAAAATAAGACTTAAACACATTCTTAATTTTAATGAGAAATTGAATTGATTTAAGGGGAAAATATTAACTTAAGATTTTTAAAAATCTTAGATGCTACTGAAATAAGGTCCCAAAAGTACGGACTAGTATATGCTACGTATAAGCAGTGTACAGGAATGGTATTAATGGTATTAATGGTTTTTAACATATTTAGGGAAACATAATACAGGATTGTATATTTAACGTGTACGGACTAGATTCTCATTCTGTATACTGGACTATTAAAATTTTTAAGTTGTACGACGTCGATCTCCCAAGCGTATCGAGTGAAACGAACAGTTACATAACTAGAAATGCTAGTGTAGGCCGATGTTATGCCTTACTAATTTGTCCCAGTGGCATTAATTTTGTTTAATTTACTTATGAAATCTTAGGACCTAAGGTATAAAAACCTTAATAGTTTTATACATGCAAGCATGACATAAACTTTAAAATGCAGTTTTAAGCTACATGTTGGTGGTTTATCTTGCAGATATGTACATATTTTATTAAATGCCGTTAAGAAGTAAGTACTTCGTTAAACTCTGAACATAATGATGCGTTACTTACCTCATTAGTGTTGTCCTTTTAACCTTTTCGAAATGAAAAAAAATCTTATTTGAACGTTTTCATTCAGTTTGTGCATAAAGGAACGATTGGTTGAAAAAAAAGGCCACGCGCTCCCTGATGGCTGCAAATAAGGCACTCTATCCGATATACAGCAAGCGCGTCATATGAGCATCACTGTAAAGTTAAATCAAAGCACGGACCTATATACACATGGATTGGCAACTCTTGTTTTTCCTACACAACTCAACTTTTCTGTCGCAAGCTACGAGATTGTGCATTTGAATAGCGTCCGTCAGTAATGCTAAGTCAATCCTTGCTTTGTAAATGGAATATTTTGTCTACAAACTGTAATAGAGATTTATTGAAAGACGTAATGAGTGTCCATACAGTATTTATACTTTTCTGCTTCTTATAAACTGGCAATCCCTTTTAAAAATCAGTTAGAATTTCAACAGCTCTGTCACTTTTCAACTGGAATTTGTGGAGGCTAACCGTTGTCACTATCGATGGCTGTCTTAATATCATGATATTTTCTTTAATCCGAAAGACAATGTAAGACTTATGTTAAACACAGTGACAAGGCACAAAATGAAATTTTTGTGGAATGATGCAAGCCAATTTCTATCATCAAATCAATTAAATTCATTTATCAACAGGGTTGAGATAATATATGCAATTTGGGAGGAATGTAAACACAATACACATCAATGGCATCAATTTCACTGATAAACTTTGGGCACTTTATAACTGGCATTTATTTTGTTGCCTTGAAATGAGCATCAGAAAATAATGCATGTGGTGAGAAAAAGAAATATGTAATTACCATGACAAAAGAACAAAGGATTGGGTGGTATACTGGTTATGTGTCAGATAAAAAGTGTTTTCACTGTCTTGATGAATTATCATTATTATTATACAGTGGCGCCTGCGTGTAGGTTCCCCGTGTTTGCGTGAAATACATTAGTATAATGTATATAAAATTTTGATAATTATTTATGTGGTTAGAGTAGTCTTAAAATATGATTCAATTTATTAATAAACCCATTGAACATATCAAATTATTTAAGACAACCAAATTTAACAGTTGACTGAATAAGTGATTAAAAAAAAGTCAACATTCCCGCTTCGGCGACTTAAAAAATATGCTGAATTTTATATAGGAAAATGTGTTTCCATGAAAGTTATTAGCTTTTTAAAGCTTTTATCAATTTAAATAGATCGTTATGATCTACAAGAATTTGTGTGCACAAAACTCGTAAGTATAATGTTCATTTTCATCTAAATCTGGCTCTCAATACATTAGAACCACTTTAAATATGCCGCCTTTTGGACTTCTTCTCAATCATACAAAGACACTCGCGAAATAAAATGCATTTTTATGTAACATTCATTTTTTTAAGACAACAGAAAAAAGTGTAGATCTAACTATCTCATACATTAGACAATTCAAATCACAACGAATTTAGTGAACTCACGTGAGGGTCAATATATTATAAAGGTATAAATCAACATACAAGTTGCATATACATATATTTCAATAATTTAAACTTATGTCACTTTCGGTGTATTCCCCTCTTTATACGCCGGGCGTGCTAGTCGATAATCAACTGCGGCTGCCGGTTGTACCCAGTTTAATACGTAGTGACGTAATACAATTCCCATGATTCTTTAAAAATGGCCGCTGTATACATGTACGGTAAATAAATCGGATTTAAGTGGTTGGTGTTCGTGTGTAGACAGGTAAATTGAGAAGGGATCTGCGTTAGTGTCATCATTTACCTTTATTTTATCATGTGATAATGAAACTATATCGAAAGACTGGATTATAGCGCGGTGGCAAGTGCCCAACGAACAGGGTATTTGGGGTGTATGCCTACTATTTGTGACTTCAAAGTGAGACGTAGAAGGTGAACAACTATAAAATATCAGCCTATAAATTCGGTTTGCCTTCGAAGTCGAAATAGTTAGACTAGCTCTGGGGTTATATTCCAGTAGCATCTTAAGTCAAATCTTAAGATTTTCCTTAAACTTAACAATGTCCTTAAGAAGATAATTTAAAAAGGAGAATGTGCATTGCAGCATGTTGAAAATTTATCAAATCTTCCATGATCATTTTCTATAATGATGATGAAATCAAACACAATCATTTACTTTTAAACGAATTATAATAATTAAAACTTTTGGACTTAAGTTAAAATACTTAAGAAATCACTTAAGATGCTACTGTAATACGACCCCTGGTCAATTCTAGCATATTTCAATCAATCACATGCATTTTTCGCCAATAGTCGTACTTTTCCTATCATCCAATTAACCTCGCTGATGCTAATGGAAGTCGGTAATCGGCATGTTTAGATTTTATCCTAAGAAGTATGGAAAATACCCAATTTTATCAAAATGAAAACATCAGCCCAGATACTAGTTATTGTACGCAAGACAAAGTCTCTGTGCCGAGCTGATACTGTTGTTCAGTGGTAAGTTACATTATGTGACGGGAGATATTTACGGTGGCACTGAGGTGACATGCACTTCTCTTTTTTTATGTCGTTCCCTAACCTCACTATTTTGACTACGAAGACAGACTGATTTTACAGGTTGACATGACAGTAATAAAATATTAGATCTGTGAAATGGGTCACACTGAAACGCCAAATTAATTAGTCTTGTCGTTCCCACTACTGGTATGAGACCAGTTCCAACTACCCGTTATCATAGCTTTCCAGTAGATAATTACTGGAGGCAAGGTCTTTCAAATAGTACTATTTGAAAGCCCAGCAATAGTACTATTTGAAAGACCTTGCTGGAGGGAACGACTTAGTATGTCATGGTAACGAGTTACTAAATCAAACAAATGGTGGGCATGACATCAATAAAAGAGAAGCTAACGTTACTTTTGCAATTTTTTGTTTAGTGGCTTGACTTAGTAGAAGCAGCCCATTTTTTTTTATTTTTGAATGACATTGATTTTTGATATTTTTTATTCTTTCGCACAATACTTTAATAGGACTCCAGTACTGGCAAACTTATATTTTATATTCCAATGATAAACAGTGTCAGACCACTAAGAAGTAACCTTGGACACTTCACAGTAAAAAGGGGAGCGGTGGTGTAGAGGTTAAGGTGTCGCCCATTCATCCTAGAGGTTGGGGGAATTCGAGCCCAATTTGGGTCACAACCGTACCTCCTCATATGGCACCAAGTACTGGTTTTTCCAGGTAGCAGACTCAAGAGTGACTCGATAAGCTGCAAAATTTCTTCACAATCGAGCTAAAATAAATTAGTATATAACTTAACTAAACTGTAACGATCCAAGCCCTTGTATCTATTTTAAAGTATGTACGTATTCAGAGTTTTATCGTTGGTACTGGATAATCCATATGACCAACGCCCCCAGATGTTAGTTATTTTCAGTTTTCGGAGGATAGTGCAAGATACAGAAAGCATCCCAATTCCAGAGACACTAAGTTCTTTTACATACCAGGTGTATTGCTCTCATACATAATGGGACCTCGGTTTTAAGTAGCATCTGAAAAAACTGTTTCGGTGGTAATTTTTGTTGGTCAGCCCCGGGAATCAAACCCACAACCCTGAGATTACAAGTCCCGTGCTCTACCTATTGAGCTTACGTTTCTATTAGCCTTTCAAATTCCCAATTTCAATCGTTACGGTGAATTAATAAAATATATGTAGCTATAATGCCCTCCTGCAAAACCAAAAACATATCTGCGGGCCGAGCTAGGGGCTGCAGCCTTAAAGCCCAGCCCTGAATCCGCGGTTAGGTTTCCCATATGACCAGCATCCCCTGACGATGGTTAGTTATTTTAGGTTTCGTAGGATCCCAATTCCAGAGACACCCCTGGTTCTTATACATGCCAGGTGTATAGCACTCAAACATGGGACCTTGGTTTTTAAGTTTTATCTGGAAGACTGTTAGTAATTTTAGTTGGTCAGCAACAGGAATCAAACCTGCAACCCGGATATTACAAGTATCATTCACTACTGATTGAGCTAACAGGGCTAACTTTTGAAACTATTTCAATGGCTATGTCCATCTAAAATATTTTTGACTATGTTATAATTCTTTGAGAACACAGTTTACACATCTGACAGGTTACTCCTCAGTCCTGAAGGCAACATATACTCATAAAATGTGCTGTATACCCATCACTTGGGTAATAATCAAACCTCTTCTATGTCAAAGGTCGTCACATGTTGTAAGATGCGGCCTTACCAGGATAATCAGGTAAACTTGTACCTAAGTGACTCCAATTATGTTGCAACAATATACTGGTAGTTTGTAAAACAGGGCTGGGCTAATGTGTACCACAGTTCAAAATTACTGCACCGCGAGTAACTACTCATTTTACACATTGTTAATTTAATTTAGATTGACACGTCTCGACAAAAATAGCACATTACATTATAATTTATTAAGGTCACTGCCACCAAGTCTTGTCGGCCAGTCTGGTGTATAAAAAAATGCCGCCTGGTTATATAAATAAAATTAAAGAGTTTGAATTTTGTTTATAGCAATAAAAACAATTATTGCTTTATATAATGAGTCACCTGTGCAATAAAAGAATAAGGAAACTGTCTGAACTATTATTGCTATTTGTTTCCTTAATGTACAGTGATAGCCATTAGTTAAATGCATCAATAGTTTGCCGGTTTTATGTCATAGCTTACACTTTAAAATGCAATTTTTTTAAGAGATTAACCAACATTAAGGATCTTGTGATGAATGGTGTAAGGTATTCACTGTCGGCATGATCAAGTGCATAAATCTCTACTTACAAAATGCTAATTTTCATCCTATCTTAATTTCAGGAAAGAAAGATATTAGTCCAACATGGTGATTGATCCAATCAGAAACTGCGAGTCACTTTCCCAGTGCTCAGATGTATTAGCTATTGTCCATAGTGTCACAGTCAGCAGACTTGTCAGCAGATTTGTCAAGAAAACAAGTGATCAAATTTGTGTCAGGCACTGTCTGAATAACTTTGTATTTAAAGCCTTGATCAAATAAAGATAAGAAAGTTCAGTGTTAAAATTTAGAAATCTACTGTGAATTTGAGTGGTTGCTGAAGAATCCTTTGGTCATAGAACAAAGACTTCCAATGCACACAATATTTCTTAAATAATTTAAAACTGTGGAGAAGTATGGACTACTCATTTTATATGCACTTTGCAGCATGATTAAAATGATGATGAAAAGAATATTCTATCGGTGTGAGTGCTGGTCAGAAAACATACGAACAGTCATCAGCAGTAGATGATATTGATTGCAAGAACTTGTTCCACTGAATCAAAGTGAATTAAATAAGTTTTAACTAAATGATGTTCTTAATCCATCAGTACTGATGCTTTATTTAATTGAGTGTACACTTCATATTTCAAAATACAACTGTAGTACAAGCCTTGAAATTGCTCTACAAAAGTTGACACCTTTTCAAGAATAAGTCATGTTTAAAGTCCCAGGATTACATTTACAAGTAGCTTTCATTTTATCAAGAAAGATGTCTTGCTGTTTGCATGTTTGGTGTTCAACCCGTTTACAGTTGGACGCTATGCTTCCCTCTTTGATTGTGTCTGACGGAAGAGGGGGAGGACTCTGTGATGGGCAGTTTTTAAATCCCACTGGGACGAAACTGTTTTGATTTCTGTCCTCTGGCCTGTTTCGTCGGGCCCTTAAGGGTGTTTCTCTTGGTGCTCTGCCTTCTGCAAAGGCATTGAGTACATACGTTTTTTGGTTCTCAAGGTTTGCTTTTTATATATTTATACACGAGCATTTTTGTGTTTTACATACCATGCCTTTTGTTTCCATTGCGTGTGTTAGAGATTCACCTAGCAGGGATTACTTTTATTTACACTGTCCTGTGACTTTGGAACATGGTGGGGGTAAGAGTGAGGTTGGGTGCGCACCACAAAGCGGTTTAAGCTCCCCAGTGGTGTTTGTGCCACTGACCGTTCCAAGGCGGTGCCCCACTGTGTTCCTTTAATTGTTCGTTTTGTCCTCGTGTGTTTGCTTTGTATGCTAGTGTGTGTTGGTAGTGTATATATGTGTGTGTACATGATTGTGTGTGTGTGTGTCGTTTGTGTGTGCGTGTGCGCGCGTGTGTGTGTGTTGGTGGTGTGCACTTCTGGGTGATGTGGGGTTCGTTTTGGGGAGGCTGCGTTTTTGGTACGTGGCATTCCCTGTTTGATATTATTTTTGTTTTTTTTGCTGACAGAAAAGACCTTTATTTGTGCCAAAACCATTCCAAACTTTGCTTTTTAAATTGATAAGTACATATCAGAAACATAGTGCAGAATTTTATTTCAATGCTTTTGCAAATGGCAACTCTTTTTCTGAAAGAAAAAAACTTGAATACAAAAGAAAGGCATAATTATGTCAACGTCATTGTTTTAGAGTGAATAGAACATGATTCTATCATTATACAATCAATAAATTTATGTGACTGTATCAGTACATTTTAAGTGATCCTGCGGCTTTAATATCTATACAGAAATTACATATCCTTTGAACGCCTATAACGTAATACACCGTATACGCGGGTTAAGACAGGTTTGGCCTTCCATAGAAGTGACAGTTACCGTATGGAACACGTTTTGACTGTATGAATGTAAAGTCTATGCCGACAGCCCCTGAATGTTGAAATCTCAGACGTCCGAGACAAATGCTGACACTTTAAGACAACCTTGAAAATGACCTTTGACACAATTTTACCAGCTTTGAACATTTTCATTTTACCAATGTTCCCTGTGGGATAGTGTTTTGAGCGCGTGCAAATATTTTTCATAGACATAAAGCAGACATGTCGTACTCAAACCTAGGTATATTGACATCTTATGAGAACGCTTAAAATTGACCTCTCGTTAGCAAAAAGAAAAGAAAAAAGAAGTCCATGCGCAGGTTAGCAGACAGGGTGACCCCTGCGCGTGACCTCTGTAGGTGGGCCAATGGAAATTTTACTTTCATGTTACAGCTCAATCTATTTACTGACGTATACAACATGTGCAGTAAACCGAAAGTAGCATAACGTGATGTACAGTGTTTACAAAAACACATGCATGTCTGTCGAGTTTGTAACAAAAATATGCCGGTGTGCAAAGGCTATGGGTACAGTTCATTGTATTTATTTATCAGAGCATTCATTGCAAATGGTAGTCTTCTTTCAAATTTACAAAATGTCCATTACATAAAGTTAGTAAGAGACAATATCATGGCTATTTTCCTTTTCTTTTACCCATTAGGGCATAGAATACACATTAATTGGCATGGACCGCCACCTTAAGCATCATAGTGTACAGAGGAATGAATTGGGTAATACAGTGGGATATTTTCTAAGTGCCTAGCCTCAAAAGATGTGCAGGGGGGATTTGCCCTATCTCTGGCTTAAAGTTTTTTTGCAGTGGAAAAATATCACTTCAAATTAATTAGTGTGATGTTAATAAAAATAGTTAGAAAACAAGTCGTTAAAGCTGTCATTGGAAAGTAACAAATGCCCCAAAAGTAGTGTCTCCCAGTCTGTGACCTGGACCATCAAGATGTGGACCAAACTTTCAAAGTTCCTTCGGGAGCACTGAAATACATGTCGCAAAATCCCTTTTATTCATCACTGCGACAAGTACATGTATGTGGGATGCAAAATATTTTTGAGCCCTGGACCAAAGTCTATGAATAGCTTCGTGAAAACGAGACAAATTGTAAACTAGAACTTTCACTTAATGTGATTAATACCCCCGAAAGACTGCTTTATAAACTGAGGAATTCGTAGTAACAGAATACCTTGCAAACAAACTAAAAAGAGATATTGTTCTTGGCAATAACTCTGTAATTTGTCAAAAAAGAGTTATGATTCTTGTACATTGCACTTCCTTTCTATGTGCTTGACCATTGTATGGAATCGTATTGAATTCCAACCAATAGTTTTCGAATAATGCTCCAGACAATAAATTCAACAAAGGGCAATAACTCTGAAATGAATTAAAATACAGTTATTGTTCTTTTGCATTGCACTTCCTCTCATTGTGCTTGACCTTTGTATGAAGTTGTTTTGAATTCCAACCAGTAGCTTTTAAGTTATGCTCCAGACAAGCAAAATTATCAAAGGGAAATTACTCTGTAATTAGTCAAGATGGAGTTTTGGTTCCTGTGCACCGCAATTCCTTTCATTGAGCTTGGCCATTGATTGAAGTTGTATTGAATTCCAACTAGTAGTTTTCGAATTATGCTCTAGACAAGAAAAAGTAACAAAGGGCAGTAACTATGTAATGAGTGAAAGTAGAGTTATGGTTCCTGTGCACTGCGCTTCCCCTCAATGTACTTGACCATTGTATGAGGTTGTTTTGAATTCCAACCAGTAGTTTTCAAGTTATGCTTCGGACAAAGAAAAGTAACAAAGGGCAATAACTCTGTAAATACTCAAGATAGTGTTATGGTTATTGTACACTGCACTTCCTCTGACTGTGCTTGATCAATGTATGAAATTGTATTGAATTCCAACCAGTAGTTTTCAAGTTACGCTCCGGACAAGGAAAAGTAACAAAGGGCAATAACTCTGTTATTAGTCAAGATGGAGTAATGGTTATTGTGCACTGCACTACCTCTCAATGTGCTTGACCATTGAATGAAGTTGTATTGAATTCCAACCAGTAGTTTTCAAGTTATGCTCCGGAAAGGAAAAGTAACAAAGGGCAATAACTCTGTTATTAGTCAAGATGGAGTTATGGTTCTTGTACACTGCACTTCCTCTTAATGTGCTTGACCATTGAATGAAGTTGTATTGAATTCCAACTAGTAGTTTTCAAGTTATGCTCCGGACAAGGAAAATGCAACAGACCGCCCTACCGACCGACCAACCACCGGGTGACTCCTGTATACCCGCCTAAAATTTGTTTCAGGGGTATAATTAGTGCTTACAACTGAATATAGTCAATGAAAATAACAGTTGTTATATTTATGTAATATAATTTAATGTATTTAATTCATATAAGTAATATTGATACTGAACACAATTTACTGTTCTAAACTTGTAATTTACAAAAAAGTGAATTGTCAAATTCCTTTTATATAAATATAGGTTGGGAAGCACCTGTCTGAAAATCACCATAACAAGTCAGGGTTGTAACTTGTTTGTTATTTTGAAAATAACTTCTACCAGTTATATTTATCTTTTACTCATCACTCACTAAAATAACTTCTGCCACGACAAAACCTTCTGAAGTAGGACATTCTTCAGGTCATCTCTAAGACAAGTTTGCCAATAAATCCATTGTGTCTAACTGAAGTCATTACTGTCAGCTATCATGATAAAGAAAGAACTTGCATTTCTTTCTCTTATCTAAAGGTATTTGCATTATTATAAGACTGAGGTAATCTGCTTGTAATGACGAAATTCAGGAAAAACTGAAATGTTGAATTGTTAACTGTACAAGTTGTTATCAGAAAGTCCCAATGACCAAGTATTTTGGTCACCTCAACTTTCAAGGGAGTTATTTCTTTCAGCAAAGGGAAGCAATTTTATTGACAAAATGTTTCAATTATCACTTACTGTAGTTATTTTCAAAATAACTTAAACAAGTTACAACTTACACCACTGGTTGGTAACAAAAACAATTATTTGAGCTCTTCAGAGGGTTTACTTCCTTCTACACTGAAAACCAACAGTAAAAATAATACTGTGCCGTACTGTACAGACAAAATTTTGGTAACGGCTTGCCGTGAACTGCAAAAGTAAAAGAAACCGCAGTGTATCATGAACTGCGATGAATCATAACACCTCTAATACTGACATAAAAAAACACTGTTCAGGATACATCCTTAACAATGCACACTGACAGAAGTTTCATATGGGTTTCACCACCACAGTTTGCAGTATGGCACATATTTTCATAAATATCAGCCTCTTTGCTTTCATGTGTTTCCATTCATTCAATCCAATTTCTTTGATCACTTTGATCAAGGTAATTTCACATGTTTTTCCCCATCTTTGTGCTCTAAGATAATCATAATGTGCAGCTGAATTCATCTGTTGTTATTTAGGTGGCCTTTCACAATCATTCTCTAGTGTGACTATCCGTTCATGACCTCCAACAATATATCTTTTACACCATTTTACTGTTTATTTTCTTTCAACACAAAAGTTATAATATATTGACTACTTATTTTCGTACACTCGAGCACATCATGTGACTAAAAATATTTTAGTTGCTCAAACACGACTGACTTTACAGTATTACAATGGCATGTAATTTTCACATACATGTCATTTTCTCTTTTAACCAATTTGCCTTCTGTTTATCTGTACCTATCAAAGGATGCAACCTTTGCTGGAAGTTAATCACGAAAGGCTCCATTATGTTTTCTCAAAAATATATCCAGTCAATACATCAGCAATGGTGTGATCTGTAGAAAAAAGAATTATCTGATGAAAGTAATTTTTCATACATGTATACCGTATAATATATAACTACATGTATTTTCAAAATCTTGAGCAATCTGAAGGCCCTGATACATCTTTAAGTGTGATTTAATTAGTTGGCACAAAAATCTTATGGAAAATTGTTAATTCTTTTCACTAAAATTACTTAGAAGTATGTAGTTGTTTCACAATTGAAATGGCAATCAAATTACAAAACAGTAAGAATTCTTCAATTTGTTTGAAATTTGATAAATCATAAATCTTTCTCATGGAAGGCAGCAGCTTATTCCTTTTTGTTGTACATTGCCGTCTGTGACAAAGGCATGCCAAGCTTGTGACACATATCTATGGTCTGAAAACAAAAATGAAAAAAATATTAATTATTTCATACATATTTATAATCACTTTCATGGAACACATTCAACAAAGCTTTGAGTAGGCTAAAGAGTAATTAACAAATAAACTTGTATCCCAGTCTACCTAAATCAATGAAGGTTTGACATTTTCTCTCTACACTATCTATAGTATAGGATTTATATTACAGTCATGATAATTAACTAAACTAGATAATGATTTTGATAACTACTAATATAAACAGTTACACCCCTAACGACAAGTGAACTTTTCAAGAATAATGTAATCCCTAATTGTCTTAATGGTTAAGTTTTTAACTCATTTCTTACAGAGAAAATCAAATGGAAAAGATTGAATCAGTCATACAGTCAGGATTAAAGTACTTTTTTCTTAATTTTGTTCTAAAGCCAAATTGAACATCAACATTTAATGATTTTGTATGTGTCAGTATCTAAGTCATTGATATAACTTTTGATGACAGTAATACAATCTTGGATATAAAAGATCAGTATATCAGAAACCATTCAATAATAATATCTCATAATTATGATGTGCACATATACAAACTTAGTGACCCAAGCCATGACCCTAGTATATTTGCCAAGGGCAATACTGTCCTGTTAAAAAATGTAGCTTATGAAAACATTGCATAATATTGCATAATATTATGTAATGTGACCACATGGGTCCTAAGACATCAGTGATGGACTAACTTTTGTCTCAGCTACTGTTACAACATGTACAATAAATTTATAAAAGTTGGTAACTTCAAATAAATTTGCCAAAAAATTAAGATAAGTATTAATAATTAAACTAATACTTAAAAAAAATAACATGAAGCCCAATAGTCTTTATAGATCCATGCCATGCATAGCTTTTAAAACTGAAATTTTTAAAGGTCATGTAGGTAAATACTAGTACTTGATAGACAATAACTTAATTATGTTAATGGTATTCATTTATTGCAGTATATGCATTCAAATGAAACATTAACCTACAGTTTTGAGTAATGTAAGCTAACAAATTTGCTACAGCCTGATAAAAAGGTATACCTGTGCACTTCTTATAATTAACTTTTTTTTTCATTTTAGACTATTGTAGAGATACATACTCTTAACTAATCATTAACCAAGAACTGTAACATTTATGTTATAGAAAGTAATTTTCAAAGAACTGAAATCTTTTTTAGAGTTCAACTGATTGGTAATGATAAAAATCTGCAGTTTGTGTTATATTTTGGTACCAAATACATAATTCCCAACAACCTTCCTCAACTGTCACACAATTATCTAAATAAGAATTAGTTTTGCAAATAGTCTGTTTGATATAATATAAATACATTAATTTGAATTGATATATGAAAACTTGCTGTATAATCTGTGAATTGTGAAATATTTAAGTAAATCCTAAATAAAGCGCTTTATTGTTGTCGCATGAAAAAAAATGTATTTAGACACATACCAGTAATTATGCAGGGTCTTATCAGACCTAGTGTTGTTAAATTGTATTCATGACATCTAAATGTTACAAAAAATGAAATTTACAATTATTTATACTTGCTGAGAAAGTATTTTTCTAAACCTGATTATTGCTTTGACAGTAGACTGGTTGACTGATTTTAGAAAATGGGATGTGAAAAACTTTAGAGAGTAATTTTATATGGATTGATTAGTGTTTCAGTTTGTGACCTGTAGAATATTGAGGTAAAGTTTACAGACAGACAGACAACGGACAAACCACCATCATAACATGACCTCTGCTGGACAAAGGACTTTGTCCAGTGGAGCTACAAATGTTAGTGATATTTTCATTCTTTAGCAAAATTGTAAATTAACCCTTGCACTGCTGAGCAACAATTGATCCAGCATTTGCGACTAATCACCTTGCTTAATTGATCATGATCTGCACTCTCGGCTATTCAGTTCTTGTTATCCCTTTGAACAAATAATATTGCTGTCAACTAATCTCATAGATTTGCATGAAATCATTGTGCATGTTTTTGTTTTCAATAGCAAAGATATGGCCCTATACTGTTTGACTTGGGGATGTCATTGATTAAAAATTTTGTATCGATATATCAATTTAGAAATATCGACGATACAGCGATATATCGATACATGGGAGTAAAAAAGTATCTGACTACATATTCTACCAAATCTCTTGACTTTATTTGTACTATACATATGGTTCTGGTGTATAATATATATCAACCCTTGCAGTGCTGAACTTTTCTGTCTATGACATTATATTCCCTGTTTGATATTATTTTTGTTATTATGGAGACCACATTTCATTAAATTATAATTTGTTAGAAAAACACTGAACTCTGGAACTATATTCTGGTTCAGTTTTGATGGAATTTTCGAACGTGAAACTGTAGATCATTGCACGGTGTAACATTATTTGATATACGATTTTTCAAAACGGCAATCGATATCGAATCGAAAATGTTTTATCGTTCTCACAAACAGGCTCCTGGGTAGAACATAGATAGTTTCCAGACATAAAAGAACTTGACCAAAGTAGGGCACGAACTTACAAGTGATCATCAGTCAGTGAACTTAACCACTTGGCCACAGATGCCACAATGTATGACCTATAATGTGATTTTTTAGTTATTCGTACCCAGGTACGAACCGACTTCGGCAAAATGTGGACATTTTCGTACCATTTTCTAACCACGCATAAAATCTAATAAAATACAACAATTACAACATGTTTAAAGCATAAAAATAAGTTTCAGTTATATACTTAAACGCGTAAAGGTGCATTTTAGACTAGTGTTTCAGGCGCTACAGTGCGGCATATCTTCAAAGACACTAAATGAACTAGTCAGGCCGCACACTTTTGATGATCTATATAGGGGCGTTGGCAAGTTACAAAAAAATCTTTGTTTTTTACGTTGAATTCCCAGTTGTGTTATTAAAAATTCAAGAGTACCTAGTGGATATTTGGCCACTTCCAATCCAAAAATATATTATTCTTTCCCAACTATGGCAGAGCAACTTCCCAAAATGCATAGTTAGTTTGTTTACATGATTGCAGCATTTCTGGAGGAAGCATTTGCATCGATTTTTCGTTGCACTATAACATAACAGCGCACAGTACTGCGTGTTATGCATTACCAGTCTAATCCGATTCTGGGCCTGAATTTTAGTCCATGTCTCAGGGGAGGTAAATCTATTTCGACTTCCGGTTGTCAATGTCACATAAAGAAAACTATTATTGTAAGTCTTTTCCCAATATGGACTTTTATCTCGCATAAATTTCCCAATTGAAAGGCCAAGGCCTCTTCCCAATTTCCTGATGAAAAGCCCTGCTGTTTCAAGTATTAGATAGAGTACTGTTGGCGAGAATAATTGTGTTATTTCACCTCTGAGAAATGACGTAATTATTAGAGCCAACAGTTACTCTGATATGATATGATAAAACAAATGATTCATCAGTTGAGCATAGAGCTACTGAAATCTGTAGAACGAAAAATTGATGTGCTTGAAGGCAGTCTCTTTGATAAACAACAGGAAAATGATCAATTGAAAACAGAACTAAATAAATTGAATAAAAAACTAGAGCAAAAAACCGAAGAGAATGAAACAATGAACTGGAATGTAGAAAAAAATTATGAAGAAACAACTGAGTGGTTAAACGATTTGGAGCAATATGGAAGATCAAACAACATTAGAATAAATGGGATTGATGAAGAAGAAAAAGAAACAACTGAAAAAACTTCAGAGCTAGTTATAAAAAAACTTAATGAAAAAATCCCGTCACTAAAATTAGAAAAAAGAGACATTGATATTTCTCACAGATTAGGGATGAAAAAGCCAAACACAAAGAGGCAAATTATAGTTAAATTTGTGTCCCGTGTCTCAAAAAACAAAGTCATGGGTAATTTAAAGAAGTTCAAAAGAACAAAAATTTTCATATCAGAGGATTTAACGAGGCTAAATCAACATGTATACCTCTGTATAAAACGCAAGATGCTGGATGAAATTATTTCCGTCTGGACCCGTGGTGGAGTAATATTTTATGAACATGCGGACGGGAACATTCACAAAGTCCGTTATAGAGACTATCAACACTGGATAGATTTACCATGGCCAGAAAATGAAAATACCGGTGATCAAAGTATCAGCGCTATGGATTGAAATGTGTGACGTTTTTAACTGTCGTGCAGTATAAACGAACTAAAAGTATACAATTAAAGACATCAAGCGTAAAATACACGAGATTTTACTCTCGGTAAACTGGTTTTTCAGATATCTGTTATCATACATGTATCATGTATTATTTAATCGGAAACAAATTAGTAAATAGGTGGAAATAGTTTTTGTTTATACATTTTTGAAACTTATTAGATATTGATTATATCTCTTTCGACGAATTCGTTATTTAATTATTCGAAATCTAGGAAACATTAACAAAATATATAATTCGGCATGGTACTCTTTTAAAAGTAATCGTTCTTGATTATATACTGACTCATGAACTGATACATTTTTGTTGACATTTTTGTGGCTACTGAATTATGATTTGAAGTAGAACATGCCATTATTAGGTATACAAAAGCTACCTTTTTGTCAAGATGAATTATAGTTTTCATGCATTAAAAGTGATTTTATGAGAAATATTGAAGAATGTAAAAAGAAAACTAGATAGCAAATTTTTTTTATTTTTATTTTATAGTAGTTGTTGTTATTGTTGTTGTTGTGTAAGTGAACGCTTCTAGGTTTGCTCATGAGCCAACATAACATGTTAACAGCAGAGAAACAATATGAATTTAAGTTACTTTTCTGTCTTACAGAAACATTATTTTTGAAAACCACCTTGTGTCCTTGTTGTTGTTGTGGTTTAGGTTGAGGCTACTTTTGAATAAAAAAATTTTCACATAGAAAATAATCAAATATATGAGAAAATATAGCATGCCAGGAACTTTTTTCATTTGTTCTCTTTTGCTAATGTTTGTTGATGTTTTTTGTTTTCGGTACGTGCTACTATTGACTTATTTCTGTATGCTTCACTGACAAGTCATAGGTTTTTCAGAAAGATAAGTAACCAGCAGCATCTTTTCTATTTTGTATCGTTTTACAAAAATATGTAGTATAGATACATGTTTTCAACAACAAAAAAGATACATGATAAAGTATTCTACTATTAGACAATCATTAAAACAATTTTTCAAACAGATGTTAAAAATAGCGACTTTTTACAACATTTTGAAAAAAAAAATGCATATTACAGAATGAAAAAGTTGACCGCTACCGTGAAATACGACAAAATGTATTGACCTGTATGCCAAAACGTAATACTTTATATAACAATTAAGCCTAAATGACCAAATGATATAAACAATGTATTTTTCAAAGTTTTTTAACAGAACGTTTCCATATGAATTTACCAATTCATTCTTACAATATAGAGAACAACATGATTCTTGTAAACTCTTTTAATGTAAGAGGATTAGGAAAAAACGACAAAAGGCAGAAAATCTTTAAATATTTAATCGAAAAAAAATATGACATTTGTTTACTACAAGAAGCTCACTGCTCAGAAAATAATAAAGAAAAATGGAAATCGGAATGGGATGGGGAGACTTTTTTTAGCGGTAAAAATAGTAACAAAGAAGGAGTTGCGATATTACTAAACCGTACGTTTTCCGGAAAAATAAATGGATTTAATGAAATAATAAATGGACGACTTATATCCATAGACTTAGAACTAAACGAAAGACAATTTACTATTTTTAATATGTATGGACCAAATACAGATAGTTGTGAAATATTAAACGACGAAATAGGCAAGAATTCAGATAAAAATATTATAATTGGAGGAGACTATAATACAGTAATAGATATAAATAAAGATAAAAAGCATGGAAGAACAGACACTCACAAAAAATGTAGAACATTTTTAAAGGAAATTTTAGACACTAATTCACTAGTAGATATATGGAGATTACTAAATCCAAATAAATTTCAATATACATGGCATTCGAATTCAAAACCTGTTATTTTCAGTAGACTAGATTACTTTCTCATATCAGATACAATAGTAAATATAGTAAAATACTGTAAAATAGTACCGGGTTATAAAACTGACCACTCAATAGTTGAACTATCAATTGATTTTATAAAGGATGATCGAGGCCCTGGGTACTTCAAGTTAAATAATAGCTTATTACTGGATGAAGAATATCAGAACATAATAAAACAGAGTATCATCGAAATAACAGACGTGAATAAAAATACAACTCCTAACGTACTATGGGAAATAATAAAAGGTGACATAAGAAATGAAACTATCAAATATGCAATATACAAAAGGAATACGGAGAGAACAAAAGAAAAAAAGTTAAATGAAGAAATAGAACAAATAGAAAATGAACTTATCGAAAAGCAGGGATACTCGGAAGAATTAAAAAGAAAATTGGACGAGAAAAAACAGGAAATAGATAATATTATTGACATAAAAGTAAATGGCCTAATAATAAGATAGAAAGCGATAAGCATTGAGGGAAATGAAAAAATAGCAAGTATTTTGCGAACCTAGAAAAACAAAATGCGGAAAAGAAAACTATATACAAATTGATCATCAAAGACAAAGAAACTACAAATCAAAAAGACATAATAAAAGAAGAAGTAATGTACTATAGTAAATTGTATTCAGAAAAGAACAAAACAGGTTCACATGTGTCGGAATACAATTTCTTTGCAGATAATAATAATAAATTGAATGAAGAAGATAAAACAAAATGCGAAGGTCAACTAACGGAACATGAATGCTTTCAAGCACTAAAAGAAATGCAAAATCAAAAAAGTCCGGGGTCAGATGGAATATCCGTAGAATTTTATAAATTATTTTGGGAAGATATAAAAATATTTTATTTAGAATCAATAAACTACTCATACAAAATTGGAAAGTTAAATGATCTACAAAAACAAGGAATTTTGTCTTTACTGCCAAAACCAAATAAAAATACATCACTATTGATTAACTGGCGACCAATAAGTTTATTAAACGTAGATTATAAAATAGCAACAAAGGCGATAGCAAATAGGTTGAAAAGAGTTTTAAATACATTAATAAGTCAGTCGCAAACAGGATTTGTAAAAGGAAGGTATATAGGAGAAAATGTACGCACAATATTTGAAACTATCGAATTTTTAAATGAACACGAACAACCAGGTTTACTTTTCTTCGCTGATTTTGAAAAAGCTTTCGACAGCCTAAACCATGAATTCATGATTAATTGCTTAAACCATTTTAACTTTGGCAACTCATTTATACGATGGGTAAATACCTTTTATACAGATATATCGAGTATCATATTGCAAAATGGTCATTTTTCTGAACCTGTTCAGATACAACGAGGTGTCAGACAAGGATGCCCTCTATCACCCTCCTTATTCATTGTCTGTATAGAATTGTTAACAAACTACATTGCTAAAAAGAAATCAAACAATCCTTATTTGCAGATGATGCAACTTTTTTCAATAATGGTACTAAAGAATCATTTGAAAAATTAGTATCAGTAATAACAAACTTTGAATATGCGTCTGGTCTCAAACTAAATAGTGACAAATCCGTTATTATGCGAATTGGATCACTAAGAAAAACAAATTTAACATATTGTCAGAATAAGAATTTTACATGGACGTCAGAAAATGCAAAAACATTAGGTATGATTTTTACAAATAATCCACAACAAAATATCACATTAAACTTAGATCCAAAACTTATAAGTTTTAAGAACTGTTTAAAACAATGGCAACACAGAAAACTCACTTTACTTGGCAAAATTACAGTTATTAAGTCATTTGCACTTCCAAAACTAATATATCCCTTATCGCTACTACAAAATCCACACGAGGTCATTTTGAAAGACATAAGTAAAACGATGTATAATTTCAAATGGGACGGTAAACCAGATAAAATCAAACGAGAATTGCTGACTTTAGAATATGAATTAGGAGGTTTAAAAATGATAGACATAAATAAATATATGTATTCAATTAAATCTTGTTGGATAAAAAGACTTACTGACACTAAAAACAAAGGAGATTGGAAAATATTTTATGAAAATATAATAAAACAATATGGAGGATACCTTATTTTTGATTGCAATATCAGTGTAAAAGACGCAGAACAATTATGTCCAAAAAATAGCTTCTTCTCAGACATATTAAAAGCGTGGTATTCAATAAAGCCATTCGAGCACAACGTGGACGGAAAACAGATAATTTGGAATAACTCTAAAATAAAAATACAAAAAGAAATGGTTTATTATGAGAACTGGTATGATAAAGGTATAAAACATCTAGAACATTTTTTTGATTACAGGAAAAAAGAATTTTATACTTTTGAGATGTTTCAATTTTTATACAATATACCAAATAAAGACTTCCTAAAATACTATCAGCTTATTAGAAATGTACCAAAGAAAATCAAAGACAACTTAAGAAAAGAACATTTATCCAACTCTCCGAGAGAACAATACCTTCAAGAAAAACTAAAACAATCAAAACAACCGAACAAAATGTTGTATTCAATACAAATACAAAACATTAAAATGTTAAAATTAAAAACTGAATCAGCATGGGAAAAAAACCTTCAAAAAAAGGATCTAGATTGGAAAATAATTTATTGTAAAATTTTCAAAACAACCATTGATACAAAACTAAGAAATTTCCAGTACAAATTTTTGATGCGCTTAGTCCCAACAAATGCTTACTTATTCAAATGTAAATTAATACATTCAAAACTGTGTGATTTTTGTAGCATGTATGAAGAAACAATTGAACATCTTTTTTGGACATGTAGACTTACTCAACATTTATGGAATCAATTAAGCAACTTTTTAAATACAAAGTCTCAAAATTGTACTATCAAACAAGAAGACGCATATTTTGGTATAATCGAAAAAAGAAGAAATATGCATGCTATAAATTTTATGATAGTTACAATGAAAACTTACATTTTTCAAGCAAAACACAGAGACATGTTGCCTAGTTTTGAAAGTTTTAAATCGTACCTGATGTCAAGAATAATTATTGAAAAGGAAATAGCCTTAGTAAATGACAAACTAATAAAACATAATGAAAAATGGTCATTTTTGACTGACTAATCAAGAACAACAGTCAAAAAATAAAAGAGTTTTTTTTTACATCCTCTTCAGAAATGTTGTTTTTTTCATCTCAATTCATAAATTAAAACATATGGAAACGTTCTGATCTATTCTCATTAACTCTTAAAATCTTCTTTGCTACTTTTTGCACCACATTAGAATATGTGGCCTCTTTGACAAAAACATCACTTGACTTTATAAACAAACAAAAAATTGTTTTCATGTACTTCAAAAAAATAATTGAATATTGACAACTGTATAAATTATTTTGATATCTCTATATTATTTGATTTTGTGTACATGAATATCAGAAATAAAAGAAAAAAAAACAGTTACTCTAACTGATTTGTATCATGGCACGTTGATTGACAGTTCTCATGCCATACAATATTGTGTGACGTAATATCATGTGACATAACAAAAGTGTGTGGTAGCGACCCCAATCTTTTTTACTGAAAGAAAATCAATACATGTACTTGTTTGCTGTTAAAAGTGTTCTGTAGCCTACAAAATCATATACCGGACCAATTAAGTATTTGTTTTCATTTTATTTCTATCCGGCCGATTGTAACTTTTCAAAATTGTAAATTGTAAAACAAAAATCTAGGCAATAAAAAAAATCTGAAAAGTGTTCTCTTTTTCAGAAAGATCATGTCCTCTATTACAGTAATACAGTTCAGTGTTTCTCCTATACAAATATGCAGAAGCCATGATACAAATAAGAAAGACAGACATGCTTACGGTCTCCAATGAATAAAAGCACAGTTGCGATGAAATAGAAGATTAATTGCTTGTATTTTCGGAATCGCACATCCGGGTACGGATAATTAATTTACATTCGGGAAAGGTGATTCCTCGGCTTTCTTCGCTGGTCTCTATGTATCTATAACTTTGAATAATACAATAACCAAGATTAGAAATGAAAGAAGACGATCTCCCAATACCTTGAAACTATAAGATTGCTTTGATAATTTTGTTGTTAAAAGCTTTTTGTTTCGTTTAAAATAATTTAAACATGCATATTAGCAGGGTCCGTATATTACATTATATTGTAATATACGGACCCTGATATGAGTCAACGGTAAAGACAGAGTTTTCACCTTTTTACTGAATGGAGAAATGAAAGCGACCTAATAATCAGATTGGTTAGCTGGTCAGTGTGACGTCACGGTTAATCTGAGAATAAACATCAAGTAAGCATTTTTTGCTGCTTCACAGACTTTCACTGTATTTATCAATGAGATACAAGAATGCTAGTCTCACTATTTTCGCTTCGAAGGATTTTACAGGTTGACATTTTACAGTTGTCCGCCTTCTACGTCAAGTTTGAAGTGCCAATAGTTGGGAACACATCCCCAACAAAATTCTGTTTGGCACTTATAATTAAACCCAATAAAATCCAATATATAAATGTATTTAATACAATAGGATTAAGTTTTAAAATTATGCTAACACAATTCTAAGTTACATTTATCTAATTACACACCTGCATCAATCGGTGTAATATGAAAATAAAAGGCATATCGTACCTTATGTGTAAACTTGCATGTTTAGGTTTAAACAATCAGATTTTTATAAAGTGGTGAGGTTTCATTTAAAGTGATATTTAATTCATCATTTTAGACCGGACAATTGTTTTTAAAAGTAGGTAAATTGTGTATTATGCACCTGTTTAGCCTCAATATTTCGACTGCAAGACTGACCGATTTTACAAACTGATATTGCATGCGAAGGGCGGCCGTCGTATATAACAAAAAGCCCTGTTTGTTGGGCTAGCGCCGGTTGTACCTAATATTGAAACTACACTTTCTTATTATGGAGCACATTAAAATTAGGCGTAGAGGTGCGACAGTTATAAAATATCAGATTTGTGAAAGGGGTCACATAGAAACGCCAAATTAAGTTGGCTACAAGAATGCTAATGAGTGCAAAAAGTCGTATTGCTTGGATAAATTTTATAAGAAACGAAATAACGGCATTTAAAAAAATATCTAGTAATAAGAATTATCATTTGAAAATCTAAATATTTAAAAAATATTCTTTATACACAGACTTAATTTTCTATGCAATTGTCCTAAGGTACGTGTTGACTAAATAGAGTACGAATTGACTACGGTACGAGGTGACCAGGTGACTTGATACATGTAGCCTTTTATAAAAATGTAGCAATGTCATCACTTGGTTTTATTCTGTTTTGCAAGACAGATGGTAACAGATTAGGAATATATTTGCCGAAGCACTTACCAATTCACAAAAGCATTTAGTTCGGCATATTTTGTCAAATATAAAACGTTGGCAGACATGTCTGCCTAAAATGTCCTGCTATATCATCTCGATGTTGAATGGTTGCACGGTTAGTGTGCTTATTTGATTGGCTGCACGGTTAAATCCGGTTCTGCACGATACACGTTTTATTCATAGTTCTAATTGGCTACACGGTTAATCGAGCGTCAACCGTGAAGCGTGTGCCGTTCGTGTTGAACACGAAAGAAACCGTGTGCGCGGGGAACCCACACGCAGGCGCCACTGTAAAACAGTTTCATAACAAAAAGGTGATTACAACTAAATTACCTTGCAACTAGAAGTAGTGATTGTGAATCTCTTTTACAGTGAATTCTCGTCTGCTACAGAATGCCTTGTGGATGATAAACAAAACCACGTGCTAGTAATGTTTACATTCCTCTCTTTCTAGGGTTATGACCTCTAAGCTCCTCTCAGGAAATTCAATTTTTTGCAGTTGGGTTTAAACTATTTTGGAAAATTATACTCTTTTGACTTTTATTGAAAAAACTAAATGCACAAATAGAAATAGAATGTTACAAAATGCACCTATGCAAATTTTGAATTTTTTTACTTCTGTAGTTCTTTCAGGATTTAAAAATAGTGTTCTCTGATGTTAACCATGTACATTGTATATAGAAACCTGCCCCAGTGCCATCTTTTGGCTTTTATATCCCATTTGGGGGTTTAAGCAATGTCTAATAACAAGTGTGCGTTATTAGAGCTGCCGCCGAGCGCGCGTATGAGATTATGGGTGACTTTTGTCCAGGTATCGTTTTATCGATGTTTAGAACTTGCCAATCCATATGTATATAGGTCTTGGGTCCAGTGTAATTCAGTTTAGTAACATTTATTTTAAATAGTTTTTGTAGGTCGTCAAAATGCGGCTTATGTAAATTTTACCTGACGATCACTTATACAAAAATATTTTCATAACATTAGATGATCATTTTGTTAGATATTTCAGATTTTTATTTTTTACGTTTCTGGACCTTATAAAGTGTTCCAGGATTAAAAACTATTAAAGGAAACAAAACAATAAAAAAAAATGTATAGAGAACATCGGTTCCTGAGACTAAGTATATATACATATATATCTGTGCATGAGAAAGCCTATGCGAAGACTAACGTTCATTATACTTATAGGTGCAGATTCGTGCATTTAAATATGCATATATAGTGGTGCCTGCGTGTAAGTTCCTCGTGGTTGCGTGAAAAGGAGCGTGTTGCATGCGTGTCTGACACGATTGTATAGCACGGTAAACGAATCTATGTTAATGCGCATGCCCAACGTGCAGCGTGTAGGACCGTGTAATTGCTAGTGCGCATGTCCAGCGTGCAGCGTGTAGGAAACCGCGCGATCGCTAGTGAGCATTGTCAACGTAAAGTCAATAAACGTGAAAGGTGCTCGCGCATGTATCATTAGGCTTCATGTCGTGCTATGGACCGCTTTAACGAGGATGGTGAACCCCAAAACACATAAACAAACAAAATGCTCTGGATAACATCTGGTCAAGTCCAGTTTATTTCAATCAATCACCTTCAGTTTTCGCCAATAAACGTAGTTTTCCTATCATCAAATCATCCTCGCCGATGCAAAATGAGGTCGGTAATCGGCATATTTAGTTTGTATCCAATTTGGTATAGAAAAATAGCTAAATTGTTGAAAGTAACCACCTAGATACTAGTCCTAAGTAGACATATACTTTGTGCCGAGGCTGATACTGTTGTTCAGTGGTAAGATAACAACATATACACGTATTCAAATTCGTGTAAATATAATATACATATTCTTTAGATAAATTAGCTGTAAACGCTTTGAGTCTGGGGATTGCAAATTTGTAAACTTACTATTAAACTAAGTTCTACTGGAAGTGTAGCTTCAATATTTTGCCTGCAAGACCGACCCTTTTTACAAACGAACGTAACATATATGTCTGTTGTACGGCGGCTGTCGTATATAGCAATATAATATCGTTAATACCGGTTTCCCATATGACCAACGCCCCTAGACGAGGTTAAGGTTTCAGAGGATCAAAACCCAGAGATACCAAGTCTCGTGCTCTACTGATTGAGCTAACAGGGCTGACCTTTGCAACTTTTTCAAGGGCTATGTCTATGATAGATCTTTATAACTATATTATTGTCTTAATTTTTGGAGAACACAGTTTACGATCCTTACAGATTTAGTCAGGCAATATACCCATAAAATGTGCCCTTGTCATGGTATGCCTATCACGTGGCTAAATATAACCAGATCTCTATGTCAAAGGTGCCACAAGTCGTAAGATGTGACTTCAACAGGATAATACGGTAAACTCGTACCTAAATGACACCAACTGTATGGCAACAATATCAGGAAAGAAAGATATTGGTCCAACATGATCCACTGAGAGTCACTTTCCCAGTGCTCAGAATCACCAGCTATTGTCCATACTGCCAAAGTCAGCATATTTGTCAAGAGAACAAGTGATCGAGTCTTTGTGCGGCTCTGTCTAAATAACTTGATCAAGGACTGGGTGGCAGAAGACCGATCTAGTAAATATAGCTTGTCATATTCAAGCAATTTGTGCATAGATGCTTGAAATATGATTGAAGGAGGGCTCAGGCAATGAATAAGATAGCATGGGGTTGCTAGATAGAGACTACAGCTTTGGAGCCTCGAATTCAACTTACTGGAATAATGAAGTAACTTAATAAATTTTACTAGTTTGATTGAGCAAATTAGAATCATCTCATGATTAAAGTGATTAAAAATATAATTTCAGTGTGAATGCCGATCAGAACACCGAGGAACAGTTATCATGAGTACCGGTAGTCCGGTAGTTAATATAGATTGTAAGAACTTGTTCCACAATCTGAGTGAATTAAAACAGATTTAACTAAATTATGTTTAGTCTTTTTTTTTACTGATGCTTTGTTTAAAGACGATTGTAGCAGTTTATATCAAATACTTTTATAGTTTAATGTTCTTTAAGTTAACGTCACAAACAATTACTTTTAAATAAAAAACTGTAAAAAAAGATTATTTTGAGCAATTATATCACTATATCATATCTAAAACATGTAAGTATAGAAAACAAATCAGTATATCAAGAAAATGTATTACCTTCCTTTAAAAACAATCAAAAAGTCAGTTTTCAGAAAAGGTTGATTTTTAAACTGTGTTAAATGCTTTCAGAACGATAAAATGAATCTAACATGTTCATGAGTTGTGGATAAGGAAATCCCACTCGAAGGTTGAGACACGTCCAAAAACAAAGCTCTGCCTAGTTTTTTTGGACGTATCTCAACCCGAGGGTGGGATTTCTTTATCCACAACTCAATGGACATGGTAGATTTGTTTTCTCACCATTTAAAACGCATTTCCACACAAGTAAGAAGGAATAAGTGCAAATACAGGATGGGGATGAAAAAATGAAAATCAACTTTTGCTCGAATTTTACTTCAAAACTGTAATAGATGGATAGACAATGATCTAACTAAGAAAATGAATACCAACAACCTTATGTTTATTTCAAAAATAAAAATGTTACGGTCATTTTTCGATTTTTATGTCTGCATACAATTAAGGTAAAAAAGTCCGGCAGCGATGTGAGATAAGCGATGTGAGATAAGTTTATCTCACATGGGTAAATGCGCGGAAATATGTATCTCATAGGTGAGACAAATTTTTGTTACATATTATTTGTAAGTGTTCTACTACGCACAACTGACCACTTAAAGTTTCATTTAGCTATCTTTATTACATTAGTGGCAATAAACACATGACCTCCCCTCCAACACCACCCTCCCAACCGAGTCCAAAGCTTATTTTTCTCAATAAAAAGGCTGATGACCTATCATTTTTGATTAGTTTTCAATAAGGTGATGTTTGAACAATTCTTCTGTGAAAAAATAAGAAATTTCTAATTGCTTGAACATTAAGAATAAAAAACTTTTACAAATGGCTAAAAATTGTATATATATATTTTTTACAGAAACTAGTGTTTCTTTATGTTTTTTCTCAGTTTGAATACATTTCGACATCTCAATTCATATAGGTTTGTGAAATAGGATCAATTGCTTAACATTTTAAATAAAAGAAAACAATAATGAGTTGTCAAATTGTCGAGTTTTATTATTGATAAACATGAGAGGGGACATTTTCACTGCTTTCGGGGGTATACTCTAAAAAGTGTCTATTACTTCTAAAAAAGGCTGGAAACCTACCTTTTTTATTTTATATTCTGACTTAGCAGGTATTACCCTAACAGCAAACGAATTTTTATAAAATTTTAATTGCTTTAAAAAATTGATAAAAATGTGGCGATCGGCTTTGTGCACTTTTGGGTGCTGTGGGGCTCGTTTTGGGGAGGCTGCGTTTTTGGTACGTGGCATTCCCTGTTTGATATTATTTTTGTTTTTAATCGAGTGTACACTTCAAATTTCAAAATATCAAAATAGTATTGCCTTACATCATATAAGTAGAAAAACAAAAATAATATCAAACAGGGAATGCCACGTACCAAAAACGTACATCATATAAGTAGCTCTTATTTTATCAAGAAAGATGTCTTACTGACAGAAAATACCTTAATTTGTGCCAAAACCATTCCTTAACTTTGCTTTTTAAATCAATTAGTACATATAAGAAACATGGCGCAGTATTATTATTATAATGAGAAAAGCTTTCTGGCAACTCTTTTTCTTGAAGACACAGCTTAAATACGAAAGAAATGCATAATTATGTCAATGTTATTGTTTTAGGTGCTTGAATGTAAAGCAACTAAATGTTGAATAGCGGACAACAGGCAATAACAATAACTCGTCTCGATCAGTGTTTGCTCCGGTGAGCTAGTTGCCCAGGTTACGAAACACATTTCACATACATGTGCCAGAGTTACAACCTGCATTTTGTGTAGCCAGTCAACCTTTGAAAGGGTTATTACTCATATTTTTCTCGATCCTCGTGCTCTAAAATTATCGTGTTGTGCAGCTGAAGTCATCTGTTGTTATTAAGGTTGCCTTTCACGTGAAATTTTCAACCAATGTGCCCTCTGTTATCTGTGACTAGCAAAGGATGCAATCTTTGCTGAAAGTTTATCTGAAAGGCTCCAGTGTTTTCACAAAAATGTATCCTAACAGGACTTTGTGAATCATGGTGTGATCTGTAGAAAAAAGAATTATCTGATGAAAAGTTTCACACAAAATCTTATCAAACATAATGTTTATTTATTTCATTAATTTAAAATTACTTATAAGTATGTAGATGCATGACAATACAAATTGTTATTAAATTACAAACCCGTAAAATATCTTCAACTGGTTTGAAATTCTGTTAAATTGAAAGTTACCTAATTTTGAAGGACTCACAACACCTGGGTGATTTCCTTCTCACGAAAGGCAGCAACTTATACTATTTTGTTGTACATTGCCTTCTGTGACACAGTTATGCCCAGCTTGGGACACAAGTCATATATATGGTCTGAAAAAATTGAAGATAATATTATTGTTATTTCAAAAAAATAATCACTATCATGGAACGATTGTAGGACATAATCCCCTACGGACATAATCCCATTTAAAAAAAAACTGACAAGGCAGAAAAAATTCTCTACATTATTTTGACAGGAGAGGACGAACTCCCCTACATAAAATTGTACAAGGGGGGCACACCCCCTACAGATGCAATCCCCTTTACTCTGACTTCTGTTTATAGCTTTGTTTAAATTTAGGTAGCACTGATCAGTGCCAATAAAATAGTTCTTATTTTCATGTTACCTATATACAATAATATGAAAATAGGCAATACCTAGGAATTTCATTTTTAAGGTCTGGCGTCGCGTCATTCGAGCTTTCGTCCGTAACATTAAGATTTTAGATTCACAAAAATTGCCTGTCTACTGCATCAGTTTTCTTTGTATATTCCAGACAAACATTATTTGAGGAAAGTTTTGTTAAATTTCTTTAATTAGACTGATCAATTTATTTGCAACAGAAAGCAAAAGGGTAATTAGAAAAACAAACAGTTATTAATTGTAAAGACTAAGCCTCTTGTTCACAAGTATATGGACAGTTATCAACGGATTAAAAGTGTTTCTAAGGATGTGGATACATGTGCAAAACGTGTAAGGCTAGGTCTGTGTATCAAAATGAGTAACACCAACAAAAGTGTGATGCTGCAAAATTTTCTCAAAGCCCTTTTACTCCATAAAGTTAAGGTGAAGAAAACGTCTCTGAATGAAACTGGCAGCTTTTAAGATTATATTAATTGCGTTTCGGATAGATGATTCAATTCAATGTATTAAAGTACTTTAACAATGACTGTGATAATATGTATGGGAAGTTTGTAAAAAGCAAAGGAAGATGACTGAGTGTAAAAGATAAAATAAAGGGAGGTAATTTATATCCATGCTTAGGCATTTTGATAATATTTGCATTCTATTTACTCGTAGGTATTTACACTTCTCGTGAAGTACTGTTAAATTGCAATCATTGACTGCTGAGAAACAGAGCGGACTGATTCTGGAGTAGTGCAAAATTGTCTTATGGATTCATATAAATACCATTGACATGCTGCATCTATTCCTGGAAATTGAGATAATTCTGGCAATTTTGGTGCAATTTCAACATTTGTTTCCCAAACAGGTTGACCTTAGCTTCTAGTATCATTTAATGTGAAATGTAATTCATTGTATTAAGTATTTATATACCATATGCTTATGATTTATGTGCTATGTCTGCTATGTCTTATGAAAAATATTTTTCTAGAACAAAAAATGAATTGTCATTTCAGGCAAATTCTGTGTACTGTTTTACATGATTGCAAAGTTGACATGTGCCATTATTACCTTGTGTTAATACATCTTTTAAATAGTATAATAATTTTTCTGTGCAAGTTGATATACACACATAAAAGATATAGTTAGCTGGACTAGCTGAAATTTAAGCACTGCCAATGTGTCAGTTCTTATATTGTAATGCACCTAGGGGACTGAAGGGGATTTTGCTCCCCGCCCTTCCCCCCGTAATTTCTGTTGTCATGGTAACAATGAGGTGAACTTATGATATGTCTGAATTTGTACGGATTAATAATATGTATTTACAACTATTAAAACAGTATTTCACTAAATATCGTCTGACTTAACTATTTGTTTTTATGTCAGAGTATATCCAACATTTAACATAAATTTGAGAAATGTTGGGTGTTTTTGATATTTACATAAATATAGTGACCTTAGAAAAATGCCAACAGTAACAAAACTAAATGATAAATTTTCAAAAAAAAACCCAGAAATTATTTAGTATTAATAGCTTTTTCAGAAAATAGAAAAAAAAACAGAAATAGAGAATATTAGGTTACTGTCTTAGTGTGATTGAATTTATTAGGCGAGTTGGAGAAAGGTTTATACGGCGAGGCTCTGCCGACACATTTATTTCGATCAAGTTAATACACTACACAAACACGTCCGTGTTAGACTGAAGTGAAACAACGTTCAAAAATAAAACTTAAAAACCACAACACCTAAAACTGTTATTTTAAGCTATTCTAAACTGAATGAGATAAACTTTACTGGTATGCTTTATTAATATCTGCTACTGTGCTAAATTTAGTCATATAAGTGACGTCAGTCAATACAACATGTGTCATGAACAGTGATGACGTGAAATATTCACTAAAAATACCGGATTTTAAACCTTGTTAGCCATTCAGGTGATAACCACGATTACTTACTGATTGCATTTAAATATGGACATTTTGAACACTGAAGACTGCACCATAAAACTGTATAGATTCTAATATGTGCTATAAGTGCGAGTGGGTGGGGTGTCGCTGAACTGGACCCTGGACTGGAGCTGACTGTGGTAAATAGAAATGTCATGTAGATCTACGGGACGCGCTTAGTTGCTTGATACTGACTCGGTTGGTCTGAGCCATGTAGTCAACAGTTGCTGATGGAAGATTCGATAATCATTTGTTTCTCTTTGGAAACAGGACTCTTAGCTTAGAGATGGACTGGAGCAAAAACCAAGTTGCAAAAAACAAGTTGAACATAGATTCAAATATGAGTCATTCGTGCCACATATACAAGGATACAAACTGTATTCAATGATAGTTTGGGATAGCATCTTTTATTCAAGAAATACTGTGATCCCATAATTTCTGGACCAGATGTTTCCTGATGGAATGATTGACACAGTGATTGAATGACTCAAATAAACAATATTGTACAATATCATATTAAATGAAAGGACTTCAAATCTTGCAAAACTGACAAACTTCAATCCTTCCAGTGACAAAAAAAATATATTTCAATACTCAATCAATAGGCTAACTTGTTGACCTACAGAAATAATACCTACTTATCATAACTTACAATGTATGATAAGCTGAAAATTATTAGAAAGAACTTTAAAGAAGTAAAAAAACAAAAATAATATCAAACAGGGAATGCCACGAAAGACACAGGAGCTGATTTAGTGACTTTATGACTAAAATGGCTAAATGTTGATAAGTTCTTGTTTATGTTTGTGATGCATGGAGATTAATGTTTTCTGGCATATTAAATTTTAAGAAAAACATATCTACATGAAAATGATCACTGAGTGACTCTTTGGTTATAGACCCTACCACAGTTCATGTTTCAATCACATACTTGGATATTTAACCATTTGGTCAGGGTCTATGTAATAAAAACATCATTCTTGAGATAAACCCTTTAAATTCAACAACAATTGTTTATCAGCAGATCAAGCATGCATCTTTCTTAAATATTTGCAGTTTTTCAAGAATTAAATACATTTATACAAACTTGCAACATCATGGGTGTTAAAGTGCACAGACATTCAGTTTTCAATCAAATACTTGGATTTTTAACCATTTGGTCAGGGTCTATATAATGAAAACATCATGTTTGGGATAAACCCTTTAAATGCAACAACATGCAATGGTTTATCAGAAGATCATGCATGCATTATTCTTAAATATTAGCAGTTTTTCAAGAATTAAATAAATTTACACAAACTTGCAACATCATGGGTGTTAAAGTGCACAAACATTCAATTTTCTCCACAGTTCTAGTTCATTCTAGTTAAATTCAGATACATTTACTGTATATTTTGGCAGAGAGAAAGATTAAAAACAGTGAAACAATTAATTTTGACAATTTAATACAGCATTTTCTTAATTGAGAAAAAAAAAAATGATTAGATCTATCAGTATTTATGTATTTTGAAAATGACATTTGTTGATGTTGAAAATTAAATAATTACTGCAGTATACAAAAGAAAACTCATGTTTGTATTTCTATTGTGTCAGCATTTTAATCAATGTTTAATTGTTTACATGTACTTCAGGTCATGAAAGTAGTCCGTCATCAGCTGTTGCTAAGGCCAGTGAGAAAAGTTTTTCGTAAAGCTGTCCTAAATGATTTAAGACTTGTCATTTATCTTTGATTTTGTACAAAATGACAATATTAGTACTAGCTATAAAAGCATGTGTAAAATGGCACATTGATATGAGTTGTAGCGTTTTAAATCACTTTGATAGCCGATTAAAAAGTTAAAAAATGGCGGCTAAAAAAAGAATGTCAGTATGGCAGACCGTTGCCATGTCGTGTAAAGCTTGCCTGTCGTGTAAACCTCATGTTTATACGACAGGCCGATTTTGTACAAATAAAGCAGTGATGGTAGGATAAAATGGATTTTTTTTCATTTGGCCTCATTTTTCTCAGGCATGGTCATATATGTTGAGCAAGAGTGATTATTGAACAGTCTTTCGGAGTTTTGAAAAGAAGGTTTGCCTGCCTGCATAATGGTTTAAGGATGGCTCCAGAGAGGGCAGCACTTGTTACAGTTGTTTGACAGTGTGTTGTATTGTATAATATCGTCATGGCCTTCAATGAGCCACTAGAAGGAAATATCGAAGTACCCGATGTAGGCAATAATGACAGCAATGTTAATCTACCAAATGAAATGATGGTGCCACTATTTGGCGTCAGTCACTTTTGCTCCCTCCCTCCCTCCCTCCCTCTCTCCCACACTCACTCACTCACTCACTCACTCACTCACTCACTCACTCACTCACTCACTCACTCACTCACTCACTCACTCACTCACTCACTCACTCACTCACTCACTCACTCAGTTTAAACTATCAAAACACTTTTAGTCAAAGAAAAATATATAGCATCTTAATTTACAGAATGCTCTATATGTACTTGCATGTCAATTTTTACATTGTAATTTTAATGTATTGATTCAGATATGAAACTACACTTTTTTAAGTTTAACCATATCATGGGAAATTGAGTTAACCATAACATGAAAAATTGAGTTCTAACGAAGAACAAAATAACTTTACTAAGTCTTGCCTGATTTGCAATATAAAATATTTTGTTTGACAGAAACAATAGTGATGTTTGTTATGTCAAAACAGTATTTTAATGTTGTTGTATTTGACGTTGTATTTGACGTTATAGATCACCATGTTACATATCCATTTTCACCTGATAACACAATTTTCCGTTGAGTATATTGCTTGTTTTAAAGGTCACCAAATCGAATTCTCTTTTAAAACTGGAATCGTAACGGACGTCTTCCAAGAAGGAAAAATATGACATACTGCATCGAATGTGACCATATTGTGTTGAAAATTTGAGTTTAACAAAATAATTAATAAATTATATTTCCTCTTTTCAAAAACGAAAGTAGGTTTATCCGTTTTCAAATATCTATGTAACTTTCACGAAATCTCCCAGAGAGAGGCTGTAAATAGGTTGTACATAAAATAAGCATGCCTATTTTGAATTATATTTGAAGACCTTTGCTTCCAATTATGTGCAAAGTATATGGCTGACTCTTTACAACATTCAATAAAGCCAAAAGTGACAAAAATACCACCCAGAACAATCTAAGAAAATACAAAAACATTCAGTCGTTTTTCTGCAGCAGTATTTCAAACAGGGAAATACTCCATGACTATGGTAAAGTTTTAGAAGCCAGTTTCAAACTGTATTTCACTGTTACAATTCCAGATTTAAAAGAAAATTCGATTTGATGTTAGTAATTGACCTTTAATTTTGTCTTTTCCCAGGTTTTCAATAAATCATCATTTTGAATGACTGTGCCCTAACTTCACTGTTTCGAATATGAAAGAATATGTTATGTATAAAGTCGATGTTGTGTCAAGGTTATCTCAACTAATTGGCGAGACAAGAAAATGGACAGTAACTGTGTAATAAAAATAAATCGTATCGAGATCATGGGATCAGAAAAAAATATTTTAAGCCAACTTTTTCATTCAGAGCTAGATTATATTTATGTTTCGGGGTAAAACTTATATAAGAGCACCCGATGGGGGATGGCAATATATAATATGGCTCTTGTTATATGTAACATCAATCATGGTTTTTACACTCCATCTCACCAACCTCAAAATGTGTTAATGTTACTTAAGGAAATACAAAGGGGGATAATTCAGTGAGTGTGGTTAAATTATTTTTAATGTAAAACATACAAGTCAGACTGTGCATTTTTTAAATAATACTAATGGAATTAAAAAGAAATATCTTTAAACGTTTTTGCTGCATTAACAAAGCTTTTACTTCCTAGAGTAAACCATCAATTTTCATTGTAACGTTTACGCGTTACTTGAATAATTAACGTTATCATAACATTTATGTTGGATTGGATTCTTTTGTCCCAGACTCAGAAATCCATGTACACAATTATGTTGTTAAACGGAAAGACCGAAATCGACAGGGCGGAGGTGTATGTATTTACATCAATAATCAACACAAGGGATGATCTCAACAACCCCCAGCTAGAGGCTGCTTGGATCGACATTTTGTTGCCAAAAACTAAGCAAATTTTTTGCGGTGTTGTGTACCGTCCTCCGAAACAATCAGATTTTTGTAACATTTTAAAAACAGTTTGCTCAAGCTGTAATGATTTCATTACACGTAAAACTTTAATTCTTGGTGATTTTAACACTAACATTTTATTTCTACTTCTTGATCACTTGTTGCAAGCTTATCTTCATTTTGTGAGTTAGTAAATTTATCTCAATTAATTAAAGAACACACTAGAATCTCCAGCTCATCATCCACAACTATAGACCTTATGCTTGCGTCTGGCAGTGATAAGATCTCACATAGTGGAGTTGTTGATATCTCAGTAAGTGATCATTTGATGATATATTGTACTCGTAAAGCTTCTTGTTCAACTATTGGTAAACATAACAATGTGAAATTTAGATCTTTGAAAAAGTACAACCGAGAAGACTTTCAGCAATCATTACTTTCTGACGATTGGAGTTCTGTTTTACTTAGTGACAGTATTAACGAAGCCTTGTTTAATTTTAAAACAATTTTTATTTCAGTATTAGAAAATATTGCTCCTGTGAAAGAGGTCCGTTTAGAACAGCACACAGAACCATGGATGGATTCTGAAATTTTACAGTGTATTAAAGAAAGAGACAAAGCATTTCATTTGTATAAGAACAGTAAAACTGAAGAGCATTATGATTCATTTAAGAAGCTTAGAAATAAAACTCGTACACTCATTGGTAAAGCCAAGAAACATTTTTTCATTGATAATTTATAACAGAATAAGAGAAACTCTAAGTCTCGGTGGAAGTGTCTTAAACAACTTGGTATGCCATCTAAGAAAGGTGTGAATACCTCAAATAGAGAATAAAGTTAGATTAAACATCGATGGTAAAATTTGCTTTGATTTATTTAATGTTGCAGAGAAGTACAATTTATTCTATACTACTGTTACTTCTAAACTTGTAGAAAAATTGCCAAATAGTTCTTTTAAATTTGGTAACGCTTTTGTTGACAGATTTTATTTATCTAATGGCATTTTCCCAAATAGACTTTTAAAATTTTGTCAGAGTATAAAGTACTTAAACATTTGAACAATCTTAGTGCTAATAAGGCTACTGGTTTAGATGGAATACCTTGTAGGTTTATTAGGGACAATGCATCTTTTATTGCCTGTCCCCTGACCCATATCATTAATCTATCTTTGTCCAAGGTATAGTTCCAGATGATCTTTAAACTGCAAGGGTTAAACAGGGTAACTATCGCCCGGTTTCCATTTTAAGTGTGGTGTCTAAAATATTTGAAAGGATTATTTATGAACAGGTCAATGAATAACTGAGTGAGAAGCAAATTTTGTATAGTCTTCAGTCCGGTTTTCGATATGGGTTTTCTACTGATACATGCCTGATTTGTCTGTCTGATTTTCTTAAATTCCAGATAGATCAAGGTAACATGATAGGAATGATGCTGCTTGATTTACAAAAAGCGTTCGACACTGTTAATCATAGCAATCTGTTAATGAAGTTGAACGCTATTGGTCTTGGCAATAATGCTGTCAAATGGTTTCAATCATATCTTTCTGACAGACAGCAGCTCGTTGATGTTTCTGGTGTACAGTCAGAAAGGTCTACAGTCACGTGAGGGATACCTCAGGGGTCAATTCGTGGTCCCCTTTTATTTTTAAAATATGTGAATGACATGAGTGCTGTGGTAAAAAAAGCAAACGTTTGTAATATGCTGATGATTCTGGTATCATTGTTTCTGGAAAGAGTAAATAGGTTATTGAATCCATGTTATCACAAGAGCTAAATCGGGTTAATGAGTGGCTTGTTGATAATAAACTTTCTCTACATCTTGGTAAAACTGAGTCAATTCTGTTCGGATCAAAACCTAAGCTGAGGTCTAAGTCAGTTTTAATGTCTCTTACAATGGAACAAATATCCAACCTACCAATTCAGTCAAATATATTGGGGCTATTTTAGATCAACATCTGTCTTGTGAGGAAATTGCAACGTCAGTGGTCTCAAAGACAAATTCCCGTTTGAAATTTTTATATCGCAAAGGTAAATATCTTACAATTTACACTAGGGAATTGTTGGTTACTTCTTTAATCCAGTGTTATTTTGACTATGTTTGTTCTTTCTGGTACATCAGCTTATCTCAATACTGGCGAAACAGGCTCCAGACTACCCAAAATAAACTTGTTCTTTTTGTGCTTAAATTAGACTGCAGGTCACATATAGGTAGGGAACTTTCGAAACATTAAAATGGCTACCAGTACCCAAAAGGGTTGATCAGAGAACTCTTTTTCATGTCGTTAATTCAAGTACAACAACGCTCCTGGTTATCTAAATGAGCTTTTTGTTCCTTTTAACGCAGTCCACGATCGATAAACAAGATCTAGAGTTGTTGCTGTATCTCCAATTGACTCTGGGGTGAGTTTTCATTCAGCGAAACATGACGTTATGCGTTACACAAGGTCGGTAATTTTGGTAAAAAGCATTTTGCCTTCAGGGGCATATCATTATGGAATGATCTTCCTCAAATTCTCAGAAATGTTGAATGTCCTCAGAAATTCAAGAGTGCCTTAAAACTCCATCTTATGACCGAATAGCATTTTAACTGAGAATTGTTCGTTTTCTAGGATAAGTCTTATGTTTTAGTCTTATATTGTATCAATATATCCTTTCGTAGAGTTTATAACTATACCACTTTGATAATTATGTGATAACTTTTCTTGTCTTTCAAATAGAATTTGTGATAGTTTATGTTCGTAAATTAAATATGTGAGTGATTGTTCTGACTATCTTGATAGATAAGTATTTGAGATAATCTTTGACAATATTGATATTCAATAAATTAAACGTGTATGCATTACTTTCTGTGTCAGGCCACCAGTAGTAAGGACCACTATGGAAATAAGAGGAAAGTTTCTTTTCCCCTTTGTTGTGTTATCTCTGGTATTGGTGTGCTCTAAATGGCTCAATTAGTATGTCACTGTGTTTGCTATTTGTTTTAGCACATGCATCTTGATTGTGTTTTATGTACACTTTTACCGAAATAAATCTATCTATTTATGTTTAGTTTGAAGTGTTGCAACAGTGGAGGTATTTGTTTCACTGTCTTCGTTTCTGATATTGACTTTATAAGACAAACATGTAATTTTGAAACTGTAATTTCCGACGTTTGAAATCGAAAACACAAAACCTTTCACCGCGTTTTAATAGTTGATGACGTACAATCACTAAGATGTATGTCTCTTCTCTTTCGATGAAAAGTGGTCACCGCGACTAAATAAAAATGTAAACCCAATATATTTGCTGACTATTTTTTGTAATTAGTTATACCTCCAGCGTGCGTCATTAACATGTGTATAACTTTTCAGAAACCTTTGTTGAGTGCAATTACTTTTTCTTGATTTGTCATGAAGATTGTTCAATTTGAGTTATTTCTTTAATTTTGTCCGATTTTTTATTATAAAAATATTTGTAAATACTGTTGTATACAATTGAAAATCATTTTTATAGTTGCTTAAATATCATAAAATACAAAATATTAAACAATTCTGTTTTCCTTCTATTTGAATTTAGTGTTTGGTTATTAATATGTTTAGACATATAAGCAAACACAAATCTTGTTTGGTGTTAAGTGTATAATTCTTGACAAATTATTTTGAACTTATAAAAAAAATATGTTATATTTTGTATTAAAATTGCGTTACAGAACACATTTTGTTTTAGACTGAACTATATACGTTGTTCATTGTACTAGTAAACAACTCTCTGTCGTTCAGTTGCTTGGTTTAAACGACTTATATTAGACCTCAAAGAAGAATTGATCTAGCGCAGGTAATATAAACCATAATGTGTTCGGTCTCCGTCAGTTTACATGAAAATCATCTTATACAATAAGGATACAGAAAAAGATAAATAGGTAAATATGTAGCTTCACCATCGTGGCTGAAAATAGAAATTACATCTTTCGCTTTTTAAAAGTGTGAATATGACCTTCAAGTCAGTAGGACCCCACATGTTGTCCGATTTAAGTCCTCTCGATGCGTTCCACATATTGCCAAGTTATTTCAAGTCCTGTGACTATTGACTGTACGTTAATGTATTTGAAATGAGGATGGACAGACGAGGCACAGACGCACGCTGGTTCTAGTATATCCCTACGCTTTGAAGCATTGTTTTCTAAATACATTGTGTATATGTACTCCTCACAAAATAACATACATTTCTATACAACAGAACTATCAAAAGATGAGGAACAGTGAGTAGAAGAGTATCAATTTACTGATAAAGAATTTCGCAGGTATCAAATAGTATCACCGTAAACATATGGACGAACAACACATTGTTTCAAGGGTCCTTTAGTTAATCCCCCCGCCGAAGGCGAAGGGGATATTTGTAATGGTCTCCGTCCGTCCGTCCGTCCGTGTCTCCGTCCCAATTTTGTCCGGAGCATAACTCTAAAAGTACTTGAGGGATTTTCTTCAAACTTCATACACTGACATAGCACATTGGAAGGAAGTGCAGTGTGCAAGAACAATAACTCTACCTTGCCTTCTTTTAGAGTTATCCCCTTTATCAGATTCACTTGTCCGAAGTACAACTCCAAAAGTACATGAGGTTTTTTCTTCAAACTTAATACACTGATATAGCACATTAGTAGGAAGTGCAGTGTGCAAGAAAAATAACTTTACCTTGCCTTATTTTAGAGTTATTCCCCTTTATCATATTTACTTGTCCGAAGAATAACTCAAAAGTACTTGAGGGATTTTCTTCAAACTTAATACACTGACATAGCACATTGGTAGGAAGTGCAGTGTGCAAGAACAATAACTCTACCTTGCCTTATTTTAGAGTTATTCCTTTTTATCAGATTCACTTTAAAAGTTTTGTCCAGAGCATAACTCCAAAAGTACTTGAGGGATATACTTCAAACTTAATACACTGATATAGCACATTGGTATAAAGTGCAGTGTGCAAGAACAATAATTCTACCCTGCCTTCTTTTAGAGTTATTCCCCTTTATCAGATTTACTTGTCCGAAGCATTACTCCAAAAGTACTTGAGGGATTTTCTTCAAACTTAATACACTGACATAGCACATTGGTATGAAGTACAGTGTGCAAGAACAATAACTCTACCTTGCCTTATTTTAGAGTTATTCCCCTTTATCAGATTTACTTGTCCGAAGCATAACTCCAAAAGTATTTTAGGGTTTGCCTTCAAACTTAATACACTGACATGGCACATTGGTAGGAAGTGCAGTGTGCAAGAACAATAACTCTACCTTGCCTACTGTTAGTCAAATAGAAAATATATTACCTATACTGATAATGAACATTAATATAATTTTGCAAACCTTCTCTTCATTGCCTTATCTTTTTTCCACTTACTTGAAAACTGTACTCAGCATGACCATAACTATACGGCTTTTTAAGGATTTCCTCTCACCAAGTAAAATGTACGAAAGTACAACCTTCAGGTAACGTCATTCCAGCGGGGGGATTAACCATGTGTAACATGGCTCTTGTTTATGTGGAGTTTATAGTAGATAATCTTAATAAAACCAAATTCTGAAATTAAAACCTGGTAAACATATAAAAATGTATACATGTAGATCTACTTGGAAATTAATAGTTATTAAAAAGTGGCTTGCTATATCCTGGTCACATTAACACTACGAGTTCCGTACATGTAGGGTTTCGGCGAACACGGAGTCCGTACGGACATAGTTTACTCTTGCAAGCATCGTACTTTGTGAATTCGAAAAGGACTCGGGCCTTGGTATACATAATCCACTGAGCTCTCGAGTTCTCGCAAAGCTCGTAGTAAATTTCGAAGTTTGAACCAGCTCGTAATGGCCCTGTACTGGCACCGCAAGGGCCCCGGTAGAGCTTGTACGTGCATCGCACGATGTCCGTGCAGATTTGGAACACAGCGAGGCCCATAAAAGCTTGCCGGTGCTCGCACATGTATCAAAGGAGAGAATCACGGTCAACGTACGATGTTTGTACAAAACTACGGACACCGGGTCGGATACTTGCGACGTCCGCAGGAGGCCTTCATGACGTTACGCTCGCCGTACGGGCCCCGCACGACATCCTTGACGATTGTAGCTAAAAATAAGAAAGTATTGCCAAACCGGTTCATTCTTATCAAACAGACACCGTGCGGTCAGGCACCGTACGCACGCCGTACGAACACACGTGCGTCGTACGAGGTACGTCCAAGCTCCTTCCTCTCCGCACGACTTGTCTGTGATGTCCATACGTATATCGAAGATTGCATCCTCCAAAAGATTATATCGGGTTTGTGTGCATGTGATCAGAAGCCACGATTGTACGGAGACCATACGGATTTTAAAAATTAGTGGAATCGTACGATTTTATAATTTACATTGTATGTATGTGTGACCAATGCATAAGCATAAGTCGGGAGATCATTAGGATAAACAACTATGCAAGTGAATGTACATTTTTTCTCACCTTGTTACATTTGGCGCCTTCCGACTGAATTAAATTACTTTTACTATAAAAATCTAGCTTATAATCGTTTTTATGTACTAAAAATTTGGCCGACTATATTTTTTGAAGGTATATTTTTTTTCGTGTACGCGAACCTGAAAAAGAACTACTACTAGTAACGCATGCAAATTATATATCTTTAAATTAAATTATGACATATGACAAAAGGAAATAAAAACGTAATACTATCTATCTCTGTATACTAACGACCATATCTACATAACCGTGCCATGGTAATGTGGCCTGGAAATGATGAAAGCTTGAGTCATATGATTTGTTAAAATTAGTTAGTGCTTACAGGGAGAACAGAGAACACCTTTTCCATAGGGAAATCATATGTGGTAAAAAAGTCCTTTAAATTTTTTTACCATAGCTTTTTTAACAATACCAAATTCTAGTAGAAGGAAAACACCTCGGTTGAAACGAATAGACTGATCGTGGATTCAATTTATATACAAAATACTAATTCGTTAAAAAGGCGTTATCAGGATATTTTTTATCAGAATTATCATATTTTCATTACTGCAAATTTACGTTTTATTACGGCTTATGGACTTACTTTAAAAAGTTGGGTAGTCTATAGCTAGGAATCGTATTTTGTTCGTGACTGTCTCCGCCCGTTTAAGCCGTTGGCACAAAGAAGATTCCTTTAGCTAAAGTGATATAAAAAACATAGAAAAATATCAAGAAATGCAATTAATTTTCAATGTGGGACATACCTGAAAGTTTTCGCGCCAATAAAGCACGTTGTCGTGTTATAAATAATTATCATCGGAACACTTCAGCGATATGCCACCGCACAGAATGGACAGAATGGACAGTTGATTGCAAAAGAAGGAATCATTGCTGCTCGAGCTTAGTCCGAGTAACGTATGCGTTGACAAATAAAAGAGAGAAAACAGACAGAAACACTGCTAACATGCCACATTAAAAATGCTTGGGTCACTATGTCTTTAGATGAAACAAATCACTGTATTTCACATTTTTTTTACTGAAAAGGCATATTATCTCCGATATGCAGAAGCCGGTTTTGTACTGTTTGTGGTGTTTTGTAATGGTCATAACTTCCTTAAGTTTTATCATAATCAAAGGCTAATAAGGTGCGTAATGTATTCAGTATTTTAAATTTAAGTTGAAATTCAAAATATAAAAATTGCGAAATCTGCTAGTGTAATTACCGCATTGTTAATTATAAGTAAGCCTCTGACGCGGGCGCCGCCATAATGAAACACTGACGTTATGACATTTACATGCCGCTCTATTGGAAAAAATATGAAAAATACGATTTTTGACTTACAGTGGCGCCTGCGTGTGGGATCCCCGCGCACACGCTTTCTTTCGCGTGCAACACGAACGGCACACGCTTCACGGTTCACGCTCGATTAACCGTGTAGCCAATCAGAACTATGAATAAAACGTGTATCGTGCAGAACCGGATTTAACCGTGCAGCCAATCAAATAAGCACACTAACCGTGCAGCCAATCAACATCGAGATGATATGGCAGACATGTCTGCCAACGTTTTATATTTGACAAAGTATGCCGAACTAAATGCTTTTTGTGAATTGGTAAGTGCTTCGGCAAATATATTCCTAATCTGTTACCATCTGTCTTGCAAAACAGAATAAAACCAAGTGATGAAATTGCTACATTTTTATAAAAGGCTACACGGTATCTAGACACCTGGTCACCTCGTACCGTAGTCAATTCGTACTCTAGTCAACACGTACCTTAGGACAGTTGCATAGAAAATTAAGTCTGTGTATAACGAATTTTTTTAAAATATTTAGATTTTCAAATGATAATTCTTATTACTAGATATTTTTTTAATGCCGTTATTTCGTTTGTTATAAAATTTATCGAAGCAATACGACTTTTTGCACTCATTAGCATTCTTGTAGCCAACTTAATTTGGCGTTTCTATGTGACCCCTTTCACAGATCTGATATTTTATAACTGTCGTACCTCTACGCCTAATTTTAATGTGCTCCATAATAAGCAGATAGTGTAGTTTCAATATTAGGTACAACCGGCGCTAGCCCAACAAACGGGGCTTTTTGTTATATACGATGGCCGCCCTTCGCATGCAATATCAGTTTGTAAAATCGGTCAGTCTTGCAGTCGAAATATTGAGGCTAAACAGGTGCATAATACACAATTTACCTACTTTCAAAAACAATTTTCCGGTCTAAAATGATGAATTAAATATCACTTTAAATGAAAACCTAAATATTATGAAAAACCTCACCACTTTATAAAAATCTGATTGTTTAAACCTAAACATGCAAGTTTACACATAAGGTACGATATGCCGTTTATTTTCATATTACACCGATTGATGCAGGTGTGTAATAAGATAAATGTAACTTAGAATTGTGTTAGCATCATTTTAAAACTTAATCCTATCATATTGATTCCATAATCAATACATTTATATATTGGATTTTATTGGGTTTAATTATAAGTGCCCAACAGAATTTCGTTGGGGATGTGTTCCCAACTATTGGCACTTCAAACTTGACGTAGAAGGCGGACAACTGTAAAATGTCAACCTGTAAAATCAAAGTGGAAATAGTGACTGAGACTAGCATTCTTGTACCTCATTGATACATACAGTGAAAGCCTGTGAGGCAGCAAAAAATGCTTACTTGATGTTTATTCTCAGATTAACCGTGACGTCACACTGACCAGCTAACCAATCTGATTATTAGGTCGCTTTCATTTCTCCATTCAGTAAAAGGTGAAAACTCTGTCTTTACCGTTGACTCATATCAGGGTCCGTATATTACAATATATAATAATGTAATATACGGACCCTGCTCATATGCAAGTTTAAATTTATTTTGAGGCAGCAAAAAATGCTTACTTGATGTGTATTCTCAGATTAACCGTGACGTCACACTGACCAGCTAACCAATCTGATTATTAGGTCGCTTTCATTTCTCCATTCAGTAAAAGGTGAAAACTCTGTCTTTACCGTTGACTCATATCAGGGTCCGTATATTACAATATATAATAATGTAATATACGGACCCTGCTCATATGCAAGTTTAAATTTATTTTAAACGAAACAAAAAACTTTTAACAACATAATTATCAAAGCAATCTTATAGTTTCAAGGTATTGGGAGATCGTCTTCTTTCATTTCTAATCTTGGTTATTGTATTATTCAAAGTTATAGATACATAGAGACCAGCGAAGAAAGCCGAGGAATCACCTTTCCCGAATGTAAATTAATTATCCGTACCCGGATGTGCGATTCCAAAAATACAAGCAATTAATCTTCTATTTCATCGCAACTGTGCTTTTATTCATTGGAGACCGTTAGCATGTCTGTCTTTCTTATTTGTATCATGGCTACTGCATATTTGTATAGGAAAAACACTGAACTGTATTACTGTAATAGAGGACATGATCTTTCTGAAAAAGAGAACACTTTTCAGATTTTTTTTTATTGCCTAGATTTTTGTTTTACAATTTACAATTTTGAAAAGTTACAATCGGCCGGATAGAAATAAAATGAAAAACAAATACACTTAATTGGTCCGGTATATGATGTTGTAGGCTACATAACACTTTTAACAGCAAACAAGTACAAGTATTGATTTTCTTTCAGTACATAAAATTGGGGGTCGCTACCACACAATTTTGTTATGTCACATGATATTACGTCACACAATATTGTATGGCATGAGAACTGTCAATCAACGTGCCATGATACAAATCAGATAGAGTAACTGTTGGCTCTAATAATTACGTCATTTCTCAGAGGTGTAACCTTCTCGAAATAACATAATTATTCTCGCCAACAGTACTCTATCTAATACTTGAAACAGCAGGGCTTTTCATCAGGAAATTGGGAAGAGGCCTTAGCCTTTCAATTGGGAAATTTATGCGAGATAAAAGTCCATTTTCGGAAAAGATTTACAATACATGTAATATTTTTCTTTATGTGACATTGACAACCGGAAGTCGAAATAAATTTACCTCCCCTGAGACATTGACTTAAATTCAGGCCCAGAATCGGATTAGACTGGTAATGCATAACACGCAGTACTGTGCGCTGTTATGTTATAGTGCAACGAAAAATCGATGCCACACAAATGCTTCCTCCAGAAATGCTGCAATCATGTAAACAAACTTCGGGAAAACTTACTATGCATTTTGGGAAGTTGCTCTGCCATAGTTGGGAAAGAAAACTATATTTTTGGATTGGAAGTGGCCGAATATCGACTAGGTACTCTTGAATATATTTAATAACAAAACTGGGAATTCAACGTAAAAACAAAGATTTTTTTGTAACTTGCCAACGTCCCAATATAGATCATCAAAAGTGTGCGGTCTGACTAGTTCATTTAGTGTCTTTGAAGATATGCCGCACTGTAGCGCCTGAAACACTAGTCTTAAATGCACCTTTACGCGTTTAAGTATATAACTGAAACTTATTTTTATGCTTTAAACATGTTGTAATTGTTGTATTTTATTAGATTTTATGCGTGGTTAGAAAATGGTACGAAAATGTCCACATTTTGCCGAAGTCGGTTCGTACCTGGGTACGAATAACTAAAAAATCACATTATAGGTCATACATTGTGGCATCTGTGGCCGAGTGGTTAAGTTCTTTGACTGATGATCACTTGTCTCTCACCACTGTAAGTTCGTGCCCTACTTTGGTCAAGTTCTTTGCATGTCTGGAAACTATCTAGGTTCTACCCAGGAGCCTGTTTATGAGAACGATAAAACATTTTCGATTCGATATCGATTGCCGTTTTGAAAAATCGTATATCAAATAATGTTACACCGTGCAATGATCTACAGTTTCACATTCGAAAATTCCATCAAAACTGAACCAGAATATAAACAGTCACCCTACCCAGAGTTCAGTGTTTTTCTAACAAATGATAATTTAATGAAATGTGGTCTCAATAATCTCATAGGCAGAAAAGTTCAGCACTGCAAGGGTTGATATATATTATACACCAGAACCATATGTATAGTACAAATAAAGTCAAGAGATTTGGTAGAATATGTAGTCAGAGACTTTTACTCCTATGTATCGATATATCGCTGTATCGTTGATATTTCTAAATTGATATATCGATACAAAATTTTTAATCAATGACATCCCTAAGTCAAACAGTATAGGGCCATATCTTTGCTATTGAAAACAAAAACATGCACAATGATTTCATGCAAATCTATGAGATTAGTTGACAACAATATTATTTGTTCAAAGGGATAACAAGAACTGAATAGCCGAGAGTGCAGATCATGATCAATTAAGCAAGGTGATCAGTCGCCAATGCTGGATCAATTGTTGCTCAGCAGTGCAAGGGTTAATTTACAATTTTGCTAAAGAATGAAAATATCACTAACATTTGTAGCTCCACTGGACAAAGTCCTTTGTCCAGCAGAGGTCATGTTATGATGGTGGTTTGTCCGTCGT